>JAAGNO010024861.1:0-56431 GCA_033439905.1 Ceryle rudis
CTTCATTTTTTTTTTTTTTTTTTTTTAATTTTTTTTTTTTTTCTTTCTTTCTTTCTTTTCCCCTCCATCTTTCTCGACATTTGCCCCCTCTCTTATCTCCCCTTCCCTCTTCTCATCTCAAATGGCCCTTCCTTTCATTTCCCCATCACTCTAAATCTGTTCTGACGTCTGAGCTTTTGTTCTGCTCCCTCTTCACCCCTGCTGGGACCTCCGCTGCTGTTCTGTTTACATGCATGTCTATACAAATTCTGTGTCTGACAAAGCAGAGAAAAATGCCCCTCTGAGACCCGTTTTCCTCCTGCAGAGCAGACCGTCCTTTATGCCAAAATAATGACTCAGCACTGCTGGGGAAGGAGGGCCGTATTTACTCCTCAAGTGAAAGAGGGATGCAGATGAACCGCCTTGGACTAAATCCATGCCTAGAAGACGATACTAGCAAATGAAAACAGCAGCGAGGCAGGGAGAGGAGGAGGAGTGATCCAACCACATAAAATTAACTTCTAGCTTTGTTTCCCTCTGCATGGATGGACCAGAGGCCAGATGACAAGCAGCCCCTGTACTGCTCTTGCCCACCACACGCATGCAAAGAACTTCCTAGGGGTTGGACCATCCCCATTGGTGTAACTTGAAGCATAAGCCAATTATAAAAAGAAATGGTGGCATTTTGGTGTTTCAGTTCAAAGCTTGAATGGTCACATGTCACCTTGACCCCAGCATCCTTTATCAGTCTCTTTATGCCATGGCATTTTACCTCGAAGACAACCAGCTGCATCTCCCAACATCGCCCACTTGAACTGGCTGCCAGCTTCAATCTGACTCACAGCATCTTATTTTAAGCAAAAGAAGTCATGAAATATTTATCCCTTTTTTGGGAGGGAAAAAGTAGAAACTGAAGGTGGAACATAACATTTTTGCATTTCTCTTCTAGCTCCCAGTCTCTGAACTTCCTTCTTTACTCTCACTGGGATGAGAAGAGCTTCTCAGGAGCAGGCAGCAGTGAGAGGTGCAGCCTCATCTCACAGATATTGATATTTCTTTGTGGAACGAAGGCATGGGAATCTCCCTTGGTGATGCTCCTGGTGACACAAAAGCCCTCTCACCTTCTCCCTCTCCATCTCTGTGTCCCCACATGCCTTGCTGGCTCTGCTGGTGTTCCTCAGCATCAGTTTTGTAGACAGGTAATCACACCTTTCCTCCATGGATTTCTTCTCTTACACTAAAAGGTGTAGCAGAACCCCCTGCTGTGAGTTTGAAAAACCACAAAACCATCTACTCACTATCTTTTGTGCCTCTTCTGTGCTGGTGGCATCCTTTGAAGATGGATTGCCCTAATCTGTCACCAGTGGGGGAAAAAAAACAAAAAGAGGAAAGGCCCTACTAGAGCTTCTGGTCTCCCTGTGTGGGGATATACTGGGAACGAGCTGATATTACCCACACAAGATAATAATAAGCCCATGGGAGGAGGTGATTAGTGGAACAGATTCAAAAGGTGCCCTGCTGAGTCTAATCTGCCTGTTGTCATTCTGCTGTGGCTCTTGGGTCTAAACAGTCAGGGAGTGAGCTAGCCACGAATTTCTGTGGGGTTTATGTCAATCTCCTGACTTTTCATTTTAGTAGTGTGGGTTTGGTTTTGTTTTTTTTTTTATTTATTTAAGGTATAGCATTGGGCCTGGCTTGGGGATAATCTCTGCTTAGAGCTTTTTGATCCATTTTCCAAAAAGATTATTTTAATCTCTTCCTCCCTTCCCCCAGCCCATCTCACCACACCAAAGGATAATTATTTATCCTCTTAGCTCACCTCGCTTCCACCAGGCCACCATTTAATACTGGCCAGATGCTAGGAGCAGAGGAGTCAGGGTCAAGTTTTGTGCAAGGGATGCAACGTAGCACAGCAGCAACAGCTCGAGACAGCAGGACAAAAAAAAACCCACTAAATCCCCGCTTAAGTAAACTATTGCAAAACACCGTTTCCTTGCCTGCCTGTGCCCTGAGCCAGGCAGAGGTCAGGTTGACCCTGGCACAGTTCTGAGCAGCCCCGGGATGCTCTGGTTTGTTGTGACACATTGTTCTGCCAAAGAGCAAACAGGTGAACCCTTCAGGCAGAGCCAGGCAGGTCCGCAACACCCAACATTGCCTCTGCAAATAAAAGGCAGCAGCTAAGACCTCCCTCTTCAGCTGCTCAGTTTTAACAGCACTGAGTTCACTCTGGAAGAAACAATCATATTCATATTCAAAAGCCCTAAACTGTCTCAAGTTATTATGTCCCAGTGTTATTTCCTTCAAAGGCTGCTCTAAAACAGCCTGGAAATGGCTGGGTTTGGTGTTCAAAATGGTGATTAGGATGAATGTCACCAATCCAGGGCCACTTAGAGCTGGAAAGTATGTACAGGCAGATAAAGGGAATTGGAAATCCCATCAAAAACAAGATTCAGAGTATTTTATTTTCCCTTTCTCCTCCTGCTTTTGTCTTTAGCAATCCTCCTCTTCCTACTCACCCAATCCCAGAGGATAATTTGTCTCTTCATAGCTTGTGGAAGCTACTTGAAAAGCTTCAATTAGTGAAGAAAGGTTCTGGCCCTGTATCTACAGCACTTCCATTTCTGGAGTTTTTTACTGAACCTCTGTCTTCATGGAGATTACACCCTAATCTTAATTAGGAAGTGGAAGAGGAAAAGAAGGGCTTTTTAGCCTGCATTATTCAACTTTGATCTGACTCATTCCCTTTCATTCTGGAAGAAACACATTTCAAAGACTTTCAGGAGCCTTAGACTAATGGCATTGACCAGAGGCACTGTCAGTCTTGCTGGAGAAGAGAAAAATGCATCGATATTGGCAGTTTTTCACAGAGTGTGATAATGCTCTTCCTAGAAACTGATTAGACATATTTTTAAATTTAAAGTCATATGCTTTTCCTTGTGTGGTTCTCATTTCAGAGTCTATAATGCATCTCATATTTTGGTTAGGTTTTTTTAGCCAGTGAGAAGATTCATGATCTCTTAATTTATGTTTCACAGGCAGTTATTAAACACACTTAAATAGGTTAAACATTTTTAAGAAACCTCAGGGAGTTTATCCTCAAAACGGAGGAGGGACTCCGCATCCAACCATCCTCTCACCCAGTGTGGCATTGGCATGCTGAGTGGATTTATTTACAAGGCGGGCAGAGCTAAAGGTCCCATCCTGCTTGGTAATATTTGCTTAACAAGTATGACAAACACAACCAGCTTAACAGGAGTGAGGTTTTTTTTGGACATAATTTCTGGAAGGTGATGTTTGCATTAGACAGGTAAACATAGTCATGGAGGATAGCAGTGTTTTGCTTGGTGTCCTGGGAGATGTCACCTTCCGTAAAGGAAATGCACTTAATAGAACAGATCCTCACATCTACATCAAGTTAAGTTGTACTAGGTATCTTCACAGTCCCTGTGATAATTTTGGTTCTGAGTGTAACTGGTTTGATGGAAATGTACTGGCAGATGTCTCTGGTCTCACAGTCACGCCGCACCGCTTTAGTTGTCCTGCTGATGTCCCCCTCTCTAGGCTGCGTAGAGCCTTCAGCAATAATACATCATTACCATCCTATTTCTAGGCACCAGCAATCAAACATTCATAGACTCACACAAAGTGTTTCAGCTCAGATTACGCCTTCCTTCCTCCTTCTTAGCTAACTGGAATTGTCAGTGCAAAGTGCACACTGAGCTGGGAATTGGTTCGGCAAAGAGTTGCACCATGAAGTTACTGATGGAGAAGGGGGAGGTTTGGTGAAGTTTCAGATCACTTAGTTATCACAGTTCAACCTCTACTGAAAAGTAACCACCACTCAGCGGCTCACCCACCACTTCCCCAACCCCTCTCGTGGGGTGGGAAGGAGAACTGGAAGGAAGAAAAAAAGGTGAGACCCCAGGGGCTTGAGATAAGGACAGTTTAATAGAACAACACAAAGAGAGGAGAAAACACCAGTACTAGTGAAATAATAGACAAAGCAAGTAATGGAAACAGGGAAGACTCTACCTGTGTCAAGACTCCAACTTTCCCTGGTCCAGCCACACTGAAGCTCCACACTGAAACAAGTTGAAAACAAGCATCCTACCCTAGGCCAGCCCTCTCCTTATATAGGGGCATAGCTCAGTCTGGTATCAACCACCCCACTGGCCGGTTCAGTTGTTTATCCCGGTTGTGGCCCCTCCCAACTGCTTGGGCCAGCAGCTGCTGGTGATAATTAACTGAGGACATCAGTCAAAATGAAATACTTGTTTATTGCAAGATGGGAAATCCAGGTTTTGCTACTATGAGAAACATGAACCTTCATCTGAGGTTTATTACTTAAAACAACCACCCCCAGAATATGCTTTTCTTTCTCATGCTCTTCTTGTTGAGCAGCACAATTAGTTTCTCGTTGGGATCTCCCACTGCCTTGATTTAAAGTAATAATTATAAAACCACCAGGTATATGGGGTTTTCAAAAGCAGACAGTCCTCTCAGCAACAGCTCCCATTCAGTGCTAACAATTCTTCTTAATTTCAATAAAGAAAGACCCGGGGCACCTTCAAGCATGTGTGAAAGTCTTCATCCTGTCTCTAGGATAGAAAAAAGTTTTACAGTTGGTTAAACTTCCTCAGGCCCTCAGCTGTCTTCCCCCTTTCACAGGCGATTCACAAATGTCTCGTCTCCTCCCTTCAGATGCCAAAGAGCTGGGTTTTAGTAAATAACTCAAGCCAGAGAGGCAATGAGCTCAGTCTGCACGCTGTCAGATTGTCCTTTGAAAGGCCCAAGGGGAGTGGGGCAGGGAAGTCACTTTAATTACAAGCAATTCAGCATTATAAATATAATCACATGTAAAAAGCAGATAAGAGGAAACCAGCTTCCAAAATGTGGAAGACCTCTCAGCTCCAACCCTAAATTTTCCATCCTGGCAAAAACAGCCCAACAACATCCTTCAGAGACAGGCCAGGACCAGTTTCTGCTCTAAAGATGCTTGGGCAGTTACAGAGGCTGGGAAAGAGGCCAGAATCAGCCACCTGAAGGGTTAGCTGAGGATCCTATTTATAGGACTCTTCTGGTAGCAAATGAAACGTGAACCCTGCCTGGCTGGGGCTGAGGGCAGAGCCTGCCCAGAAGGAGCTGTGTAAAAATCTGAGCCCCCCCTTACCCCCCCCAGGATGTTGTTAGAGAGACCAAAGCTGAGCATCATCATCTCCCACTCCTTCGGTGCCTGCTGAGGGATGCTGTGCTATCAGTGCTGCATCCGTGCGGCCATGTAGGAATAAAACATCACATGAATACATTCGTTCTACCTGTAGAGCTTCATCCTGACATCCCAAGAAGCCCGTCAGCTATGTATAATAAAGAGCTTCCATTGGTGCTTCAAAGGACCTAGGCGACAGGAATCCATTACCTCTTTCAAAAGCAGACTGAGATTTGACGTCCTTTCCTTTTTTATTTTAACAAGACCCAACAAGAGGAGAGATAGGAAGAGTCCTCAGATTGCACTGAATTTTAGATAAGTTCCTGTAATACAGGAAAATTAAATACATTTCTAAGTATAGCATGAGAGATTTTATATTTAGAAACAGGCAACGACAAGCGATTCTAAATGTAGCCCAGCTGAAGATGGTCAATTTGGCAATAAATAGACTTCCAACTTGTAATGAGGAGGAAATAATTGGTAAGGAGAAGTGTTTATCCTTACAGAGTTGCCTCCAGAAAGGAGAACCTGCGTGTTCCCACACACAGCCTTGTCACGCCAGAGCACATCAGTGGAGTAGCAGTGCCTGGGAAAAGTCCACAGCATGTCTGGGAACATTAACTGCCTCAAATTTATGGTGGGGTGGAGGAGAAGAGACAAACCCATGATGAAAAAGAGGAATATTTTCTCCACGTCACTTCTCAACCTAAATATAACTCAAGGCAGGTTGCTCCCATTGCTGGAAGGACTGTAGAGCTTGCTCCTGAATTTAACTTCAGTGCAACATCTGGGGGAAGGAGCCCTGCTCATTGTAATGGTGACAGACACCGTGCATCCAGAGGTGCTCCTTGCTCCAAGTATTGAGCAATCTCTATATTTTAATGGGATGGATTTTCCCCTGATGAATGAGACACATCCAAAACAGGTTCATATCTAAATCTGTAGTTCAGCTCCTTCCTTCATACCCCTTCAGGAGAGGATGCTCGCCCTCTCCTCTGCCTCCCTAAATGCCTCATTAGCTTCTCATTGTATTTTGATTCTAATCTACTTGATTGTTTTGATCACCTCCACTACTCCAACCTTGTGTCAAGCCTGGCAAGGCCCAAGGTAGGGTCAGGTCATCAAAGAGACACAAATCAGCATCATTCCAGTGAAAAGGATGAAATTCATCAGCTTTTTGACAACCTGTAGATGTGACCGAGGGATCTTGACAGAGACAACTGAGGTTTTGATACACCTTAGATTGTGCATGTCAGAGTGACTCAGGGCCTGCGGAGGTGGGAATAGCAGTTGGGTGCAGATAAAATTCTACTTTTACTTTGTTTTCTTCACTTAAGATGAAAGAATGAACCCAAATCCCTTTCACATTATAAGTCTCCTTCCCATAATGATTTTTGTTTTCTCCGAGGTGTCAATAGGAGCATCCTTCACTACAAAACACCAATCAAGAGGATTCCAGTTAATTACTTCATGCAAACCCTTATAAGCTAAATGAGCCAATCTACCAAATGCTTTATTTCTTGCTTTTTCTTATTATGGGTTGGTCAGTGCTGAGGGATGGTGTTGATAAGCTAACAGCTGATTAGCATTCTCATCACGTGCCATCTGGAATGAAAAGAAAATGCCGGGGAGAAGCAAAACACAGATTGAACATTTTGGAAGGAGAAAGCTGCTGCAGCACTTGTGGTGTACCTCGTGGAGGGGGAGGGGGAGGGGGATGGGGACAGTCCCTTTGCTGCTTTGGGTCGAGGCAAATCTTGCTTTCCTCTGCCGACAGGATCCGGCTGCCCGCAGAGAGAAGGCAGCACTGTTTTTCCTGCATGAAACTGTTACCACTTCTCTTTGAAGTGTTCAGTGAATATAATCTTGTTTTTTCCAGACTCTTATCTACTTCATATAAACTAAGGATTGGCAAACATTTCAACCTTGCTTGGGAAGGTGTAAGAAGAAGATTAAGACATCTGTCTTTCAGCCCTAAAATGGGTCCAGCCACTTTTCTGATGGGGTTTGGGTCTTTGTGTTACAAAACACTTCTCAACTCAGTGAGTGACTGTAACCTGTGAGTATCTGAAAGTCTTACCTCCACCAGCTCATCACAGGCTTCCTTTAGGCCAATTTGAATGGGCAGGACCCAAGTGCCATCCCTTGAATGCAATAAGTGCACCTTAGCCTCTTTCCCATCGCTTGCGGTGACTGCGGTGAAAGCAGGCGACTGGTGGAAGCAGGCACCTCAGATGTACAGCCCAGAATTCCTCCTCAGCAAGGCTCTGCTGTCTAGGACCTGGGGTTCAATAGAAAACCTCTACTGTTACAGCCTGTAACCTCAGCTTAGAAACACAGCATGTCAAAAACCAGACACTGTCTGGCTAAAGTCCTATTGAGCTCCTTCCTTAGTACACAGAACAAACCACAGCTCAGAGATTTGGACCCCTTGGGAGAAAAGCTGCAGCCTTCCCATCTCCCAGAGGGATGGGTTTAGCTAAAACACTGGGACCGGGTGGTCCCTACCTCTGAGAGGAGAGAAAGCTGCTCTGGGTCAGGACAGGGTGCAACAAGGCATGTACCTTGGCCTTGGACCTGTTTACAAGGTAGAGCTGATCTTTACTTTTTCATGGTCTATGACACTGTCAAAATGGCTGTGAATTCAGACAATGCCTTTTTTTATTTTTTTCATCATGTGTTTAAGGACAGATGTGTAAGGTGGTGGCAACAGCCAGGTGTCTGAGGTGGGAGGAATGGAGAGGCACCAACTGCAACTGGAGCCCGCTGATAATGGAGCCCCATTTGGGAAGATGCTGGTGATGGGAGCAGTTGGTGACCAGGGGCTTGATCAAGGAGATCAGCATCGTTCCTCCAAATAGAGGGAGGAACAGACACAAAGACCTGGGAGCCGTCGTGAGCTGCCTGCCTGCAGCAGATAACTGTTCTGCTGGATTGCGCTGCGTGACCAGACAAGGCTTAAAGGATAAACGCAGGGGCTTTGTATTCAGGTAACTTAACACACATTCAGAAACAGAGAAAGCAGCAATCTCAGCCAGTTACTTTCTCCGAGCTCTCAATGCAGGCAGGTTTTCTCATCTGTAAACTTGCATTTTAATCAGTGGAGAGAATCAGTGGGGGTTTTTTGTTTCTTGGGTTTTGGTTTTTTTTCTGTTGTTGTTTGTGGTTTTGTTTTGTGTGTGTGTGTTTTTGTGGATTTTTTGTTTGGTTTTGTTGCATTTTTGTTGTTTTTTTGGTTTGGTTTGGTTCTGATGATGAAGGGAGTGGAACATCTCCCTTATGAGGAAAGGCTGAGGGAGCTGGGTCTCTTTAGCTTGGAGGAGACTGAGGGGTGACATCATTAATGTTTATAAATACGTAAAGGGTCAGGAGGACGGAGCCAGGCTCTGCTCATTCTCAACCAATGATGGGACAAGGGGCAATGGGTGCAAGCTGGAACATAGGAGGTTCCATTAAATAGGAGGAAAAACTTCACAGTGAGGGTAACAGAGCACTGGAACAGGCTGCTCAGAGAGGTTGTGGGGTCTCCCCTGGAGGCATTCGAAATCTGCCTGGACACATTCCTGTGTGACCTGATCTAGGTGATCCTGCTCCACCGGGGGATTGGACTAGATGATCTTTTGAGGTCCCATCCAATCCCCAACATTCTGTGATTCCACTCAAATAACTATTTGGTATTTGGGCAGCTTATGCCAGCAACTCTGCTGCCTACTCCCTCTGCCCTCTCCCACCCAGCAGGTCTCAGCATCTCACAACCTGAAGACTGGATGGAGAGAAACTGCCATTTTCATATTAAAGGGAACTGGGGGACAGAGAAGCAAAGTGATTGATCAAGATTAATCTGAGGCAAAGCAAAGTCCCCACCCCCAGATCCTACCTGTGGGTTATTCTTGCCCTGTACGCCTTTAATAAGAAGCAGATTTGGACCTCAAAATCAGGCTACATTCATGCTCAATGCAGCGTGAAATCCTCCAGTCTATACTACATCTCTGGAGGTTTGGGTCGCTTGTATGCGAGATCTGGCTCGCAGTTCTGGCTCCTGATTTTAATTTCCTATCGCATACAGGTGCTTGGCTCGGGAGCCTGCAGCGCTGCTGGCCCTGAATGCTAATTCCAACCCAGCCGTACGAAAGAGCTATTGTGGATGTGATAAGGAAGCACTGGAAGCTAGTGTCAGAGTCTCAGCTGATTGCATACTGATACTGCTCCCTTGTTTAAGTGGAAAATTAGCTGGAAAAAAATCATTAAAATATGGTAGACATTTTCTTCCGGCTCTTCTGAGGGCTGCTGCTTCTCCATGCATTCAAATAAGGTCTGTATTCCCTATGCCCTTGTAGTACAGAGCAACTGTCTGTCAAAAAATACACCACTATCTGCTATTTATTCTCTGTTCTGTTGTAATTAAGGCACCAGGAATGTTTATGGGATTTGGGCCCTTGTATTTAATGAGTGTTGGATGTGTATCTTCATTTTGATCAAGCGTGGGACCGGTTATTATTAACGTGGGACTTTGGATGCACATGGCTGCTAACAGTTAATGAAGATGGATTCCTTTCCCAGAATAGATTACAAGCCCAGGTCCTGCAACTCCTGATTCTGAGGTGTTCTTAGTGAGTCAATCATGGCAGAAAATCATGAACTGCTGCATGATGACAGAAGTCTGAAGACCAGCAAGAGCTGCCCCTGCTGAGGATGTTCGTGTGGTGAGAAATAAGTAGTGGACCAGAGGGTATTTCTTCCTTTGGATTAAAGTTGAGCTGGTGTCTAGAAGACAAAAGACAGCAAGAGCTGAACCTCGGGCAGCACCAATCATTTGAACTCTGATGAGCCAGTTTGGTCCAGGCGTCAGGGTACCGAGGCCTTAACTCTTTGCTGTGCACAGTCCCTACCTGTCACACCCACCAGGATGGCTGAGTCCTGAGACACAAACTCAGTCCCTCATTTGCCACGGCCTTCCTTCTTGTGTCCCTCCTGCCCTAAGGCGTGTAACGTATGGATCCATACCTCCATGTGTCTCCAACTGCAAAACGTAGTGCTCGTTCTTGTTTACTTAGGCAATTTTCAGGCAAATCACGTCTATTATGTATCTGTGCATCTTTTTGCACAGTGGTGCATGATGTCAGTTAGGAGTTCTTGGATACAAATACTTAACTGACTGAGGAAAATATGGGAAAAGAGGATGATGTGAAGGGCAGGGATAAAACCCACGAGATCAAGGATTTAAGGCCATGTCTGGCATGATCGAGTGCTGGCAATAGTCCTGCTTCAAGCTGGAGGCTGGATTAGAGAATTCCAGAAGCCCTTTCCAACCAAGACTGCTATAATTTGGTGATTCACTAGTTTTAAAGCAGAGCAGTTAGGTGGATAAAACTCTGTCTTTTGAGATTCATGTCTGAATCACATTAGAAGAAATATCCTTGGTGTTTAATCTGTTGTAAGGCAGCTCCGCAGCTTGATACCTGAAGGTACTGTTTAAATGGACTGAAAAGACTGAGTAGATGGATAGATTGGATGGTTGGACACACTCACCGGAAAGCTCACCAGGGACAAGCTCATAGATGGAGGCTAGACAGCTGCCTCTTTAATTTAAAAACAAAGTCTGGGATACTGAGTTAACAGGAAGGGTTGCAGCATTGCATTTGAGGCTGAGAAACCAGGATCTAAGACACCTGAGACCTTTGCAAACTCTCTTTGGTCAGCTGGAACACTGCAGATGCTGCGTCAATCCCAGCAGCCACTGCCTGCAGGGCTAAAATGTCAGCACACTGGTGACATTTGGACATTTTAAGGCTAGATATTATCAAGGTAATTTTTTTTTTTTGGTCTGTCAAAAGTTTTTCTCTTCTACCCACAGGGGATGAATTTTGGCTTTCGACTCCGTTCCTTGGGATTCCCACTGAGACCAGATCTGTCAGCTGCAAAAGGACTTGAAGGTGCTCACTCTTGGTGTGGCAAAATAACACTGTGCTCATTAGCATAGTCTGAAATCCCACCATACTGTGGCTCTCAGGACGTCTCTCCTTCTCTAGCTGTGTGGCTGAATTAGATTATTTGTGTCCAGATGTCACCATACCAGATCGGATTGTGCTGATGCAAAAAGCATTGAATTAAACCTCCCAGCCTACTGCTGACTGCCCACAGACTGTCTCCTACTACCCTGTTCGGTGCCTAGCACCCTGTAAAAGGGAACAGCACCCGTTCCCATGCTCCTGATACCCGCATTCATTTTTTGCATTATTTACCTTGTCTTAGAATCATAGAATTATTATATGGTCTTAAAGTTGTGTAGAGAGGAAAAGGGAAGGACTGAGGGGAGACCACTGATTTGTTTCCCTAATCCTACCCACCACAGCAGCCGGGACTGGTCCAGGATGCCAGCTAATATGACCACGTTAGATTGACTTAATGGGAGAAGTTTAAACAAATATATTTTGCCATCCAAAGGGACAAAAGCAGGTGTAAGGTTGTCTGCTCCACTCCTCTGCTGAGCTTGAAGTTGTTTTGCCATCATTTGATTATATGATTAGGCAGAAAAAGTGAAAAGAGAGAGTAAAGCAACTACATATGTGTCTATGCAGTTTGGATAACCAAGTGTTATCTCTGTTTTGATAAGAACAGCCACCACTGGGTCATTGGCAGAGAGTCAACTTTGTGGCTACCCC
This sequence comes from Ceryle rudis, assembly GCA_033439905.1. Taxonomy (NCBI): domain Eukaryota; kingdom Metazoa; phylum Chordata; class Aves; order Coraciiformes; family Cerylidae; genus Ceryle; species Ceryle rudis. The sequence goes on from JAAGNO010024861.1 coordinate 11,848, forward strand.
TTTGCTGTTCAGCTCCAGGTTTCCCCTGCAGATCTCCCTGGCTGCCCAGGGAGGCTGTGAAGTCCCCATCCTTGGAGACATCCTAAAATTGATTGCAAAAGGGCCTAAGCAACCCAACCTGACTTCAAAGCCAGGTCTAACATCATAATCCTCCCTGTCTGAGGAGCTGGACTGGAGCAGGAGGCACCCAGAGGTTTCCTCCAGCTTCAGCAACTCTGCACGGTGTCACACAGGGGAAATGAGCTGTGTTTTCCCTGGGAAAAACACTTATTTCAGCACTTCAGCTGTTACACAGACAGGGCCCGTATAAATTACAATGTCAGGAAAAGTTACCAAAGCATGAAATGCCTTCTTTACCCTGGATATATTGGAATTGATTCATTTTCATGAGAAACGTGCTCATGCTTGACACTAAATCCTTTTGCTTGTCTTTCAACTCACACTGAACACCCACATGCAAGATGTGGGTTTTGGTCGGTTTTGGGTTTAATGTTTGTGTGTAGGTTTGTAGCAACAGCGGGACCCAGTAGCTACAATGTGTTATTGCATTAAACACTTACAAAAGAGAGTGATAAAAATACCCTTTAACTTTCTATCTTGCAAATCTATCATGGTACTACGAGCAAACACAGCAGGCTCTGTGCAATCAGATCCTGATTTTCACATATAAACTGGGTTCTGCTTTCAAGCCACTGCAGGAGATGGGCTATCCCTTTGAAAACTTCATACCTCAGGTGATTTCCACACTGAACTCTGTGTGACTTCTTATTTCTCTGTCTTTAACCTAAACTTCCAAATCTGATGAGAGTTTTCTGTATAAATACATTTCTATTAGTTGGGAGTAGCACCCACCCTCCCCAACCTGTCACTAACTTGCCTAGAATTCCAATTAAAAAAAATATATATGTTGAAAGAACCTGATATGAGGAAGACCCAATATATCATTTTTCATTTCTGCTTTATTCTTATATTTTTCTGCTTTCAAGCAAAGGAGACTATGTCTCTTTGATCATCTACACTATACCTTATTTACTGCTGGATACAGTGCTTGCTAGAAACCAATTCACTACACGCCTTTGAGAAACAAAATGGTTTGATTACAGCTCCCAAGCCACAAAAACAGAAAAAAAATTATTAGGAATAGGGAGCATGCCAGAAATGATCCTTTTCCCCAGCCACTGATTTATGAAGGTTTTCTTGCTGGGATGAACCTTAGAAGCCCTGCGGTGGGCAGTAGGATCCTTTTACTGAGATATTTCAAAGACAACCTGGTGTCTCAAAGGCTCCTGTAAAATTACAGAGTCTATAGAGCTGCAGAGAGGGTGGCAACAGAGTTGAGGCAATGAAAACTCATTTCCAATGCAAATACCAAGGCAACAGTTTGCATTAAAAATTAGCAGCTCTGAATGTCAGGAAAAGAGTTTTACAGGCTGCATCTGCCTCATTTCAGGCAAGGTGTCCAAATGTGGGCAGGCTGCTATTTCTAGAAACATGAGCTTGAAAGGGAAATGTTGTCTGGAAAAGGTCTGTCATCATTTCTGTGAGAGCAGTGACCTGGGGGAAGCGCTGACCTCCCACGAGAAATGCCTTTGCAGGGAGCCTCGGAGGACAGAGGGTCCCAAAGAAGGGTTGTAACAGCAGAAGTGAAGAGAAGACGGTTGAAACTTATGGAGACAGGAAGAGGATGGTTTGAGAATTGGCTACAGACTTGCTGAAAAGCAGTAGCAGAAGAGGAGACATCTGGCAGCGCCGGAAGGCTGCAGTTTGAAAGCCTAGAGAACAAGCAGTAGCAACAGGCCAGGATTCATGTCACTTTGGAAGAGGAACATTCCAGGGTCTAGTCATTTTTTTTTTTATTTTTTGCAATGGGATTTCAGGTTAAAAAGAAAGATAAACACAGCTTTCAAAAGAAATAGAAGCTGCTGTTAACTCAACAGTTTCAACCATCACTTGCCAAGTTCTGCTCTGGCACAAACAGGTCTCTTCCATCTGGTGTGTATTTCTAGCTCTCTAAATTGAAGTTCTGGCCATGTGATCCATTTTCTGTCACAGAAAACTTCATGGGCAATTTCTAGCAGTTCCCTCTCTCTGTCTGCATGGCTCTGTTTCTTGGTCATGCAGGAGATACCGAGTTCTCTTCTAGCAGCACAGGCTGATGGCAAAGGCTGCTGCACAGCAGCTGCACTGAGCACATGGGCTGGGACCCCACAGGAGATCAGGGGGTGTCACTTTAAAAAAGTACAACCCCAACCATGTCATAGTTTAGCCTCTGCCAGCAGCTAAACACCACACAGGTGCTCACTCACCTCTTCCCCCTCTCCCTTCCTGTGGGATGGGAAGGAAAACCAGGAGGAAGGAAAAAGGTGAGATCCTGGGGGTTAAGATAAGGACAGTTTAATAAAACAACAAACGAGAGAAGACGACACCAGTACTAATGAAAAGATAAAGTGAGTGATGGAAGCTGGGAAGGCTCTACCTGTACCTGAGATGCCAGCTTTCCCTGTTCCACTCACATTGAAGCCACACACTGAAGCAAGTTGGCAACAAGCACCCCCACCCTGGCCCAGCCCTCCCCTTATATAGTGGCATGACTCAGTCTGGTATCAACCATCCCATCAGTTGGCTCGGTTGTTTATCCCGGTTGTGGCCTCTCCCAGCTGCTTGGGCCAGCAGCTGCTGGTGTTAATTAACCCAAACCCAACCCAGGACAAGGTGGAACAGCATCTCCAACACATGAGAAACTATGAGACGCAAGATGTTTGGTTTCTCTGAGAGGTCATGCTCAGATCTGGAGGATGGCATTTAAACCTTTCAAAACTACTACTAAATTGCTGTTTCTTTTCAGTTTGTACCATGGCTGCCATTCCAGTTAAGAATAGCCACCGCCCTTCTTATCGCATGTATTTTTACCCACACACATTTCATTGCAGGAAGGCAAATTTCCACAGAACCCTTCTTTAAAGAGAAATTTTCTATTGAAGAAAGACCAGAAGCACTGGATACAATTTTCTTTAAATTGTCCAATTAAAAACAAAGTGTCCAAGAGCTAATAACCAAAGCAGATGTGAGCTCAAAATCTAAACCAATTATTTTTAAAATCTGCTCTTGATGGACTTATGCAAATGCACTGTTTTATTATCATGAGAAATTGTAGCTTGTGCTGTGGTTTAACAGCCTAATTACAGAGATAACACTTGTTTTGTGTGCCCACGATAAGCGCCGTCTTAATTCACTCAGCAAATAGCAGCATGTCAAGAGATTGGCCAGGGCTCTGCGGCTGCAGCTCTGCAGAGGCCACAAAGCTGGAGCTCTCAACATCTGAAGAAGCTGGCAGAGATTCTTTGTGTCTTGTCTGCATAGGGAATTAATGTGAGTGGCTCAAGCAAAGTACTTCTTGTAGCGGTTGTCCCCATGCTGATGGCAAAGAGCCCTTCCTTGATGGTGCACACAGCTGGAGACTGGGGGTATTGGCACTAGCTGATATTTAGGATATTTATTTTCTGTATTTCTGTATTTTCTGCATTTTATTTTCTATGCACCAGAGAGGGAGATACACTGGAAGTGGTACCTTTCAAAGGTGAGGAGCAGGCTGTGATGCTGGTCTGCTGGCTTTTGGTTTCTGAACAGGGAACTCATTAAATGCTTTTTAAAATCCTTGCGAAGAAAGCAGCTTCTTGTAACAACCCCCAGCCAAGGGGAAAATCCCCATGCCTGGGATGGGGAGGTCATGAGCCAGTTTGGAGCTTTCTTCACAAACCCTCTGGCTATCTGCCCACCTGTCCGTGAAAAACAAAGCATGTTTTTTTTTTTTTCTTCTATTTTGCCAACAATACTAAAGATACTTTAGCCAAAGGCAACAGAACAGAACCTCTTTTTTTTTCCACCATAGAAATGGCTCTTCTTTTTTTTTTTTCTTTTGCTTATCACAAATAATGCCTTGCACAAAATGAAAAGTAGCGTGCAAAGACTCACGATAACAAGAATTTCCAGAAGTCAGATACCAATCTCATCAGCCACCACATCTATGAGATACTTGGAAATTTCTCTGACTACACATTAATGCAACATCCATAACCAGAAAGGTTTTAAGACATTTCCCCAAACTATGTGAGCAGAAGTCTGTGTGTTGCCTTCAGTAGACTCTGGATGTGTCAGGTGCCTTCACTGTAGGAGCCCACAGACCATGTTTACGCTCAGTGTAAAGATGCCACTTCACTTACCTGGTATGATTGAGGTGCAGTTTTGAGATTCGTCAGGTTTGATCAGATTTCCCATTTTGCAGGCAATGTGGTGAAAAGCCTATTTAAGATTTACCCTTAAAAAACACCCATAACTCAGCAGATAAAATTCCAAAGTGCTGCTGAATTCTGTGCTAGTGATCCAGTGCTTGGCCTTTTCTTCCTGTCTTCTCCAAGAAAAGCCTCAGCTGCTGGGCAGCAGTAGGAGCCTTCCTCATGTCCTTGTGTGTCCCCATGCCTGAGTGCCTCTCAGAGAGGAGACAGTTGGAGATGTTGTGGGAAAATCACAGAATCACAATATCGCAGAATTTCTGAGGCTGGAATAGACCTCCAAGATCATCAAGTCCAGCCTATGACCCAACGCCATGACATCAGCTAAATGGGATCGTTGAAGAGCTCATATTTCTGCAGAACCAGTAGCATTTACTCCTACCTTTCCAACCTCCCAACCTGCTAAAACAGCTTCTCTTGCATTTTGGATAAACCCACCTTGCCCACTTTGTACCTTAGAAAGCTGTAGAAATTTGATTTGCAAACTTCTCACCCTATTCCTCTCTCAGCCATCCCATTTCTTATCACTCCCCGCCCCGCCCCCATCAATACCCAGCAACTTCTTCAAAGACCAGCTTCAGCCTCCCAGCCCTCTCTCCATTAGGAAGAGACCAGCTGTCCAGCTGGTCCTGAAGGCTTCGCACTGTAGTGGAAGATGAATTGCACCCTTGCCTTTTATCACTAATGCAGAGCAACCATACTAAGACCTTAAAAGTACCATATACCTTCAAAGAGATGTATGTCCATTAGCTAAAAAGCACTGCTCAACACAGGCAAGTGAGCAATAAAGACAGGGAAAAACAGTCAACATTTCTCCCCCCCCTGAAATACAACTGGGGAGCTTCATTCCTTTTTCACTGGACAGTGTCTTTTGACACAGATGAGATGAGATCAACCCCTGTTATCTGCAGGACACGACGCAAGTGATAAATATCCCAAATGAACCAAATGATAACACTCCCGACTCTGGAAATAAAACTCCTGCACCCTCTGCTGGGGAGAGGGCTGTGGCTGCACAGCCTGGCATGTCAACGCTGTCCTGGTCTTAAGAGTGCTTAGCAGGGCTGTGGCTGAGCTGCCCTTGCAGGGTCAGAGGGGTCCATGTGTTCAGAAAGGCACCACTGGTTGGTCACTCAGAACCGGGACCATCCTGCTTCACCTCCCTTTTTTCCACCCTTATTTTGAGGACAGAGAACCCAGATATTTCCCTTTATTTGCTTCCCTCAAATGTCCCCACTCAAGCCCAAGCATGGACCGGTGCAAATGGGACATCTGACGTGTCAATGCAGCAGTGGGCAGCGTGGATGTGGTGGCTGTGACAGACACGTGTACGCCCAGGTCTGCTGCTCCCGTGGGATTCACACACCAACTCAGACCTCTGCAGACATTCTGCTTTGCCATGTGCCACCAGCAGATGAATGAGCTGGGGCAGGAGAAAACCTGGTCCTCACACCACTCCTGACTCATGCCAGGAGACCTTTGCCTGTCAGTTTATAAAGAACCAACTTTCTTTTTCTATCCTGACACTAGGAAAAAAAAAAAAAGTTATTTTATGTAAGAATGAAAATCAAGACAGACCTGAGCATACCCAAGATCTGAGTCCCTGCTCTGGCACCCCCTCCCTGCACTGGTGCACCCCTCAATTCACTGATGGACCTGCAGCTGTACCTACAGGAGCTGCACCCACAGCAAAGCCAGATGTGACACTCAGCTGGGGAGACAAGACAGGATCTCCCCCACCCCAGCCTTTCCTGCCATGCTGAATGGGAAAGCCTGCAGACCCCCGATGAGAAGGAAGCTTGGAATAAAAGATTTGATGCTATCAAGAAATCATAGAGGAAAACCAAAATGGTTTTCTTCTCCTACTGCCCTCAGCTTGAAGGGCAGGAGGCCTGGAGACATTAATACCAGAGTCTTTGGTAGCTGCTCTCCTGGCAGCTTTGAACACTTCACAGAATGCCCCGTTCCTTACAAGAATAGATGTTTTGCCCCACATAGGAAACCAGTCTCACTGAATCCCTTCATTTTTCCCAAAAGCAAGGGTTAGACTTTCTAAGGAAGACCTAAAACCAGAGAAGACCCCAAACTTCGCCTTCTGTTCTTCCCCAGTTTAGGAGAAATGAAATCCAGGCAATTCTCACTACTGAGCTGGGGTTGCAGGTACAGCCAACGTGTGACCAGTTCTGGGAATGATCTCCTGCTTCTTTCTAGAGCAGATGGCTCCGAGGTGGCTGGATGTAAGGGGTGCTTCCCTGAGGCTCCCCAGAAGGTTCACTGTGTTTGTCCAATTGGTGCTTAACTATAATGACTGAGCAGGTAGGTGGCTTTCTGGATCCTGAAGGACCCAGAAGTTCAGCTGGAAAAAGAAGCAACGTAATTTGCTCCCATTCTTACAGGTCTGAAATGTTTCTATGATGCTCTGACTTAGGGGATGCTCTGCAGCAGCAGGCGGGTTTCCAGTGCGGTGCTTGGCTGCGTGTTCATTCTGCCATCTAGGGTCCAGGCTCTGCAGCGGGCTGCACAGCTTCAGCAAGCCTGCCTTCCTCTGAAGAGGAGCTCTGACTTTTCTACCGGATGGGCTGGAGAGGAAATTTCATCTTTGAGCCCCTCTGGCAGGAGTTTAAGTGATGCACGTGATGCCTACATGCCCAGGAACGAGCAAAAGCAGCCGGTTTTGAAGCGGTGCCACTGCCTGGATCTGGAGGTATTACCACCTCCTTTGGTCACCTAACATGATCAGGAGCTGTTTTGTCTGAGGTTACTTTTTTGTTTACCATTTCAAACCCTTCCTGACAGAGGAAACTGTGCCTCCATGCCTTTGCTCCAGAGAAGCCCCTTCTGCGTAGCAGAGAGCTGGGATTATGTGGTGCACCAGCTCTACCAGTTCATCTATCATGCCTCGGTGTGTGCAGCCACTTGGTCTAACCACTTAATTAAAACCGTCTTGATTGATTTATACTCACTGCCTCCTTCATGCTCTGATTTCACTAAAAGCTTCAGCTGAGCCAAGAGAAGGTAAAGAATAAAATCACATTTTAGCATTTGTATTCTAGAGAAGAAATCAGGACGGTGTTTGTGTCTTGGGGTGGAGAGCCAGCTCCAAGACCACACACTGCCCTTGTGATTAAAAAGGAATTGAGAAGAAAGCTGCAAAAATTAAAGAAATGTCAGATCAACATAAAAAACCCCTCACATCCGTGCTGACCAATGGCAGAGGGAGAAAAAGAAAGAGCGAAGATTCCTGCTCCTTTTTGGTACCAGAAAGTCGGAGTGATAAAGTGTGTCAGTGCATCTAAAACATTGTTGAATAAATCATCAGGAATCTCACTGATGGGTCTGGTCGTAGGGGAGAACCTGGGACTGACTCAACTGAAGCTAAGAAGTCTCTGAAAGCCAAAGTGGAAAGAGGACTTTGGGGGCATTTGTTTGGTTTATTTGGTGTTTTAGGTCAATGGTTTAAAATATAATCTCACTGGCTTCCAATGGTATCCAAAAGTCTCCTCTCTCCATCTCTGACTTGCCTGCTGTTAACAGTCCTTCAAGGACACAGAGATAAAAAAATTCACTCACGAGTTTTGGCCAAAAAACCCCCCTCGTGTTTCACTATTTGTCAGACTCCTTATCCACGCCAAATTACATAAACTTTTAGTGTGTCCCATGCCCTTTTCATTTCATGTGTGTCTTTCTGCTTAGATAGGTATTATTAGCTTCCTTACATCAAAAGAGAGTGACCACCTTGCTGAAAAACATTTCTCTTTCCAGAAAGAGACTTTGTGCCCAAAGCCACCATTAGGTTACTATCGATGGAAACAGGAGGAAGCTGCCAAGAATGTAATAAGGGTAAATGGTTCCTCAGAGCAGCGCTGGGAGTAGCGTTAAATGGATCAGAGAGATTTCATTCATTGTCCTGCAACTGAATTATTATTACACAGTTCTGGAAAGGAAAAAGGTTCCTGCCCACCCAGGGCTGGAAATCTAAATGCTGGAGTCTGGTGGATCAAAAGCTGGAGTTGACTTTTTTTTTTCACCTTGGAAAGCTGAGAAGCTCCATGTGTCTTAAATGGGATGCCAAAAGTAGGACTGAGATTTTACAACCTGAGTTTTCCTCTTGTCACAGCTGCTTACCCCTCCAGTGGATAAGGAAGAAATGTTTCTTTAATTTTCAAGGACAGATATGGTTTAATTAGCAATCAAGGCACAGAAATACCTGAACTGGGATTCTGCTGAGGAGCAGAGCTTGGCAGTGTCTTTGGCAATGAGCTCATCCCCTGTCACTGAGTATACAACCCCCAAATAACTGTGCTCATTCGGGAAAACGACTTCTACTTACCTTCTTAAAACGGCTGCTTTTGCTTAGTTAAAAGTCAGCGGGATGTAAACTTGCCTGGGAGTGTCCCCGAGTCACCACGGTGTTGTCATGTTATTGCAGCTCCTCAGGACCCAGCTCCTGCCATCCTGATAGACCATGCAGTAAAATAACCCTGCCCAAAGAATTTGAATAAAAATCATTTCCCCTTGAGGAGCTTTAGCTGTGCAAAGATCTGTTCCTATGATAGCCAGGGCAATTTGAATCCTAAGGAATTTGGGTGGTTTGTATGCATATGAATTTCTTCTAAGGCTCCAGCATTTACTTCTGCTCTACAAGAAGAGATATTTACCATTGCAGGAAAAAGAGTCCTCCTCATTTTTCATCTGGACCAGACTATCAGGGCACTGGAGGCCAATTGCCAAGAAAAAGCAAGGCCTCTTCTTGCATGGTCCCCCCCGTTAAATGTGTGAGCAAGGACTCCAGGTCTGCTGGCAGCTCAGCTCCATTCTGGCACAGCAGGTACCACATCTGGCTCCACCAGCATCCCTGTCTGGGTGGTGAGGGCAGCTGCAGGACAGCTCTTGGGCACAGCACACACCAACACATGAGCCTGTTCAGATTAGAAGGGAAGGTGACTTAACAAGCCAAGAATTTTCCTGCTGATCTTGCCGGTGTGAAACATTAACGAGATCAGATCTAATGATGTTCTTTACGTACACCTCAATGTGCTGTATCCATTGGGAAACACTCACACCTGGTCCTCTCCAACAGCTTTGGGGGGGGTGGAAGATGCTGAAGGCTTTGAGCCAAGTCATCTGGTACAACCAGGGGGGCTGCTGTGCCTGCAGCAAACTATTCTGCCAAGCCTGTTTCACTGCCTTGTCCAAATGACTGGCAGGCTTTTTAAAATCCAGACACTGCTTCATCTAGATTCTCGTGCCTCATCTTTCTGGAAAAAATATCAGCGTGGAGGGAGGGATTTTACTTTTTCCTTTTCTCTTGCAAAATGGAACTGCTGTTTCATCAGCCAAGCTCACTGTGGAAAATACTCTCAAGACTTTGCTCCTAGAGAGCTCTCCAAATCCAGCTTGAGCTTTCTTAATTTAGGACTGATGCCTGGTAAGCAAGATAACTTGTGGGACAGATAAAGGTCCCTTTACAGTGCCATTCCTTGGCTCTGAGCCCACTTCCACGACACCAGCCTCAATTTTTAGCCTGGTGATAAGGAGCTGGCACTGGGAGTGAAGAGCTTCAGTAACCATCCTTCACCTGCCAGGATGCGGCTGATATCTAACCTTAAGAAAATCAATATTATTAAAGGACTCTGAAGGGACAGTGACCTTTAACTGAGGACACTTTAGATTTCCGGGCTTGATTTTATACATCAGACAGAAAAATCTTGTCCTGTGTTAGAAATAAGAAAGGGAGGTGTGAAGGTTTAATGCTGGGAAGGGTCAGGCCCTCAGTCACCATCTTGCTCCTCTTCATCAGCCATTAAATGTCCCCAGAGTACCAAGAAATCACCAGAAATAAACAAAGAAATAAATAAAGAAAGGGAGCCGGAGAAGTGCAAAGAAAAATAAATGTGTATTTCATCTCATGAAGGTTAAATCTCTGGTATTTTTTACTGAATGCAAATTTTCCATTCTGATGCTTTGAGGCTTAAATTAATGATTGTGATTATTTAATTTTCCTCCATTCCCCTTCCGATTGCCACCGTCGCTGTTGTTTTTACTATCACACATACACAGTTCTGCAGCTGCCACAGTCATTCCCGTGAAGGTACACGCCGTACCACGCTCAACGCTTCGCTGTCAGAAGTCTGGGCTACGTTGCTGTTCCGCGGTGCTAATGTAGAACCATCAATGACTGTGTCGTTCTGCTTCTGGCTATTCCCTTAGAAAACTACAGGTCATTCTCTTGGCATCTGTCCCTATCGAATGTACGTCGCACAAAGTCATGATTGAAATGTACAGAGGAAATTACACATTCACCAGAAAAGGAAAAAAAAAAAAAAGAAAGAAAGATAGAAAGAAAGAAAGAAAGAAAGAAAGAAAGAAAGAAAGAAAGAAAGAAAGAAAGAAAGAAAGAAAGAAAGAAAGAAAGTCCGATTGCTATTTTACAAGAGAAAGTGTGTACCACTCCATACATACAAAATGTTGTAAAATTGTACGTAAGTACCAAAGGCATTATGAGAGATTCTTTGGAGATGAAACGAAAGTGCAAAAAAGCCAAGGCAACAGAGCAAATGAAAGGAAGCAAAGCAGCAGCTGTCTTTGCTTTCTGAAGGACAACCAAACTTCCATGCTGGACTGAGCCCCAGATTGTTGGGAGCGGGAGGCGAGGGCATGCAGCGCCCACACCCAGCGAGAACAGCCCGTCCTGGTGTGAAACTCACCTCTCAGCTCACCTGCAGGACAAACTCACGGACCATTTGCAGCCTAGTTAAGGCCAAAGGAGCCAGATGCTGTCCTGAACCATGAGAGCTTCAAGGTATCTTAAGGAGATAGCAACATACTCCAGCAAGTGGATGTTCCTTTTGCTTAGAAACCTATCTGGGACAGAAGTGGCTCTTACAAGCTGATAACTTGGACATCGGGATGAATTTCAGGCCAATGCAAAAATCTGATTACTACATTTTCAATGGCAACCAGCATGGAATTTAACTGGAAAAGTTAGCTCTTCATGCCTTTAATTTTAATTAAACACCGAAGGATAAGTTCTACCCAATATAGATCTTACATCTGTGAAGATAAGGGCAAAATTCCATCCTAGAGGATGATTCATTTGGTGAGGTTGGTTAAATCTCTGTATAGGGACAATCGGTCTGTGGGCTGACCTGCTTGAAAAATCAGGTTCGTTGCTTAGAACTTTGCAATTTCTTTCATAACTCTGAGGTCAAAAGTGGGGGTTTGATGACTCTTTTCTTAAATGTCTCTCTAACCCTGGACAAAGGTAAGAGCGGGGCCCACAGGGCAGTGGGATCCTCTGCCTGGGCAGTAGCCCATACTGGGGTGATACCAGCTTTGGGAGACCGTGGCACTGCCCATCAGGCAGCACCCATTGGGTGACCCCATCCCAGCACATAAAGGCTTCTCCCGGTCTCTCTGATGGCATATGACAACTAGTTTGGCCACACATCCTAGGAAAGGGCTTTTTTTTTTGGGTTTGGAATTGGAATTGGAATTGGCACTGGCTGCAAGATTTTCTTTTGTTTGTTGGTTTGAAAGGAAGCCAAAGAAATGATCATTTAAAGGAACTGCATCACTCTGCTGCACGGCTCGTGCCGCCTTCAGAAGTGGGATTTCTCGTTGGGATGGCAGTGACACATCAACCCCCTTTGCAAATCTTCCTTTTGGATAGAAACACCTTCTTGAAATAAGTGTTTTGCTTTGGTTTTACTCATTCTCCCACCTCCAAAAAAGGAATTTTGTTTTTTTTTTTTTTTTTTAGGGTTTTTTTTCCCCCTCTGTGCATCTCAGATGCAGCTTTATCTATTTTAAAGGGCACGCGTGCGTGTTGTTTGCGGCCATGTGCGTGCAGCCAAAGTTGTGTTGTCCTTTTCTCTTGCAGATCATGACAAAAGATAAACCATGAACTTCATTCAATCTGTACAGAATTTACAGTTCAGATGGAGAGCAATGACAGATACATAGAAATACAGTCGTATTAAAAGTGTTTGAAGGCTCTGTGTGTTTTGTTCAGGTATTTAAGTAACACTGCAGAAGCAATCTCACTTATTTTAGCTTCCTGGTTAAACCTGTTTAAAGCAGCATTCGAATGCAGTGTTTTTCTTAACAAAACAGGAACTCCATTTTTTTTTCCCCCTTTTCTCAGTTAGGTTGAGTCACATCCCAAACTAGGCAAGAGGTAACACTTTGTTGGGTGTCTTCTCAACGCTCATATGCTTATGACATGTAGTGATACCTATCAGCATTTGGCGTGTAATGTGCAACCTGTGCGCAGTAGATGTGGATCGTGTGCCCGAGCGACACTAAGCAAGATAAATTTCATAAATACAACGTCTATACTGGAGAAACAGGAATATAAGTTTCTGTGTGTGGAGCATTGCTGTATAAGAACAGTGGTACTCGCCTATAGGAATTACCGATAAAAGAATAAAACATTTAGAAGAATAATTTATTGAATCTCCTAAAGCATTTGATATACCACGCAGCGACTTGCAACTAGGTTTAAAATTGGCTCTTGATTGAAAGTAACAAAATCTCTGTCATTTATCAGTTATGTCTTGGTTTGCCTCAGTGTTCCTGAAAGTCTCTGGTTCTCTACCCCGTGTGTGATATTTTTGAGAAAAAATGAAGAAACTTCAAATTTTAGGATTTGGGTGGTGGGGAAGAGTAACCAACGCAGAAGGGTCCCCATCCTGCCTGCTGAAAGAATCACAGGGTGTCTTCAGCAATAGGGAAGCTGCTGGACCAGTGTGAATAACCGGGCAGGACAGAAAAGACCTGTCACCAGCTTTGATGACTTCTCAGGTCATCAGCAAGGCTCAGCACAGTGTCTACAGAGATGCTAAAGGACTGAGCCCTCTATATCCCCAGCTGTAATAAATCCCTTTCAGGAGCATCACCATTTATGTGAAACACTGGGTCCTGGCTACTGTGCTGGTCAGATTTAAGGGATGACCGTGATATGCTGCTTCTACTTTTAACTGGAGGTGCCCATGGCATGCTAAAATAAGGAGACATTTTCTCATCTTGGCCTGCAAGGTCTGTGCTGACCTTTTCTTATGTGGAGGAGGAAGGAGAGCACATCTCCCCAGGTCAACAGTCATCAGTGTCAAATGGAGCTGAAATTCCAAGGGAGGCTTGACTGGCAGCATGACATTCAGCCTTGGTTTTGGGCCAGAACCATCCAAACTGGAGATTTTGGCATGGCTTCTACCTGAAACCATTAACCCTGCCCTAAAATTATAGGCGTAGCTGCAGGAGAAATCTAGCCTGAGCTTGGCACTGAGTTTTGGAAAGCTTTGCAGTTAGCTCAAGTTTCTCAGGACTAGGCAAACAGATGCTGCTTGAACAATTCATCTGCAGTTGTATTTACAGGAATTAGAAGAGGGCAAAATGCTTTGGAAATAGCACGGCTCGGTCCAGCTGTTTTCCTTTTCCCACCCTTATTGAGCTGGAGCCTGGCATGCAAAGCCACATGTGTGGGGGACTGGGGTCTCGACAGCAGCTCTTGCTTCAGGAAGCAAAAGCAGCAACACTGTTAAGAGTCTGGAAGCTCTTATCTGAGTTGTTCAGCTCAACAAAAAAATCTGAACTGATCAACCCCATTTCACTGCAATCGGCTAAAGCCAAGGAGACAAACCCGTCCAGAGGGGCAAAACAGACTCCATCCCTGCACTGAAAGGATCCAGCAGAAGAAACCAGGGATGTGTTGAGGCCACAGCGGCTCAGTGAGGAAACAAATCAATTGCCAATAAAAAGCAAAACCATCATGCTAACAAAACATGAAGGCTCTGTGGTGCATCTAGAGATGTCAGGCCAAAAGAGAGTTGCAGAGCAGACTTCTGGCATTTACATCTTCACTTGTATACAGTCTGGACATAGGAAGGTGAGGATAGGGGACCGGTGCCAAACTAGACTATGGCAGCAGCGCAAAGAGCTACACGAGACTTCAAATACCAGCCAGGTGGGCAAACCCTGAAGGCCTCATGACAGTCTGGTATTACAGCATGGAGACCTGTGACAAAACACTGAGACATGAAGGTAGCTCAGCACCTCTCCATAAGGAGAGTAAGAGATGCTACCACAAGCAATGGCTATGCCACAGCCATGGGGTCCCCAAGACCCCCTAGGGCTGTAGAAAAGGGTGGATGAAATTTCCAAAGAGGGGTTTCCAGAGTTTGGGAGTCACTTTCCCTGCCACCCCCCGGTGGCACGCGCACGCCAGTGCTGGGTGCAGGTGAGAGCACCCGGCGGGAACTAAACCAGACGTATGACAAGACCCACACATGTGGGTTCAAATGGCATCTCCTAAGTGAAGACCAGACCTCCATCCTTGGCACTGCCTGCTCCTCCAAACCCTAGGAAAGGGGTATCTGGGATGCTCTCCTTCAGAGACATCCGGACAGAGAGGTGGTTGTGACATACAGCCAACGCAATTCGTATTTCTTCCCTCCCCATTCCAAGGAACATTTCATCCTCCCAATTTCAAGACATTTCAAGGAACCACAGGTACAAAGGTATTGTTTTTTTTTTTTTTTACCCCTCCATTACACGCAGTTGGGAGTGGAGTTGGTGCATGCTGGTATCAGAGAGATGGGGCGATGAGCGGTGGCAGCGTGAAAGACACTTGGTGTATCGGTGTTACCTACAGAAGCAGCGCAGCTCCCTGCGTGGTGGGTCGCTGGGAGGACTGCCTCTCCCAAAAAATGTTGCTTTTGGCAACATTACCTCACCAGGTACTACAGCAATCCGGGAGGGCAGCTACAGATGGAGCGTAGTGCTGTCTACTCATCTCAGGCTGCATGCAGTAGCAGGCAAAATTGAGAGTATAGTCAGTGAGATAGTCCAGAAAGCACATTCAGATGTTAAAAAGGAGCCGGCTACTCCTCCCGCAGCAGCCGCTCCTCGCTGCTACCTAAATTAGAAGCGTGATTAATAATGTATCAAAAGGTGTGTAATCCCTCTCTTTCTAGACACTAATATAAGGCAAGCAGTTATGGTGTCCATGGGGCATCAAACACAAAGATATATAAAGAAGATTCCTATGCATTATTAGTATCATTATTAAAACCCAATCTCACTGTTATTGTTAAAAACCCAACGAACCCACACTCGTGTTTTAAGCAGATTTTGCTCCGTGGTGCAGAAAAGTCGGGGTGTTGGTGGGATAACAGCAAGAGTTTTGCTTTGACACTGCGGAGCAGCGGTGACCCACGCGGGGCTCGGAGGGGGTTGCTGCTGCCCTCACCCCTGCGCCACGGCCACCCTACTCCCCCTCACCCCAACATCACAGCCTCAATGTTACTTGCAGGTGAAGGAGCTTTTGTATCTGATTTCCTTGTTTCTGGTTCAGGAGAAGGAAGCTGTTGAAAACAGAAGGTGCTGAGCCATGATGGACAGTGGGTGAGAGGATGTAGGGGGGTGGATATGGTGAGGAGGACCACGGGCGTGTTGGGAAGAAAGGGATGGAAGCTCAGGACTCGTTGAACACAAGAATGGATGGAGAAACAGAAATCCTCAGCCTGCTCCCGGGCTTTTTAACATTCCCAATAAAATACTCACTGCTAAGGGTCTTTATATGGGATAACTCTCAGGCAAATTTCTAGGAATTTCAGTTTCTAATACCTGGATTTTGTTGTGGGCAATAATGTTGCTGTGACCATAGTGGTCTGATAACAGAAGGGAAATGAGGTTTGCAGTAGCTCCCTCTTGAGAAAAATATGAGTAAATGGGTTTTTTCTTTTCGCTTGGGTAAGGTGTTAGGAAGGGGAGAATTTGTACCTGAGGTGATGCTCTGGTTACCCAGGTAGATCATACAAACTTGTTCTAAAAATCCACATAATTTAAAACCCTAAAAATCAATTAAAATGTAAAAAATATACCTATTTACCTGCAAATAGCAATGTCCCTGCAGGATTTATTTGGATCTCTTAAGCAGCATTTGAAACAAAAAATATTTTTAGAAAATCTGATCCATTCCAGTCTAAAGAAATATAATGGCTTTCTGAGCTGGACGGGGGGGTTTGTTTTCAGGGAGTTCCTTGACATTTTTGGTTTAAAAATTAGTAATAAGAAAATGAGTCAACAAGGAAATGCACATACAAAATCTGCGCTTGAGTAACATTAAAGTCCTTTCCCAAATATTGGGAAATTCCACTTATGGCTAGTGTTCTGTTCTTACGTCTTGGGGGCCACGTTATGAAAGGTCACCCACACAGAGACTACAGCATCTCCAGCCACATCTCCTGCTTGGGGACATGGATTCCTCAGACAACTTGAACTCATGCTTGGACCTGAAGCACCCAAACCCTGACTTTGGCTTCAGGTCCCAGCCTCTAGGGATTGCTCCATCCTGTAGGTGAGACCGTTTGCAGTATTTCTCTCCAGACCTAGACCCAGATTCTGAAAAAATAAGTCCATAAGTTTCTTGGAGACCAGATCCCAGGCTCTGGCCCAAGGCTATGGCTTCACATTCAGCACAGATGCACCTTGAAACCAGGCTCTGTGCACTCAACTGCACTTGGGCACGAGCAGCCCCCAAGCAGTTCAAGATGGCCTGCTGGAAACTTGGTTTTCACATCTTCTTCAGATTTCCTTGGTCTCCTGTGTCCACACTTGGCATTGTCTAAAACTTGCTTCTGTCCTCCAAAAAATACAGAACCAGTCCTGGGAGGAACAGGGAAGCAAAGACCATCCTGAGAGAGGCTCAGCAGAGGGAGAGATTTGCCTGGCCATCCTTTTAAAGATCTTTATCATGAGGACTGCCTTATTAGCAAAACAAAACCAATTTACTTTCTTTTTATCTCCTGTTTAAAACTTCCTGTGGAAGGTTCCCACCAGGAGTGTCAGATACAATAAGGGGGAATTCAGGGATGGAAAGGGAAGACTTTGCAGGGAGTACTGGACTATGATTTAGGAAAGGAATGAAGCTATTTATGTCAATATGCACTGAGCAGACTCTGTTATCATTTACACAGGCATAAATCAGTTCATGGAAATGAGGAGCACTATTTGGAGTTAATTCTGGTCTAAGTTAACCCAAAAACCCGGGTCTTTTTGGCTTGGATGCATAAGAAGTGCTGACTTACGGCATGGTTGCGGATGGAGGCATAGGTCGGAACTTCTTTGAAATGATGCCACAGATAAAAGTGGGGCATTTCTTACATCTTCCCCCACAAAAAATTCTATGTGAAATTTGTAGCAGCAAGCTACAGCCTGGGCTGCACATGCATAAACCCAGTATTCTGTTAATCAGTGGCTGGGGGACAAATCCAACACCTTTTAAAGCTACAAGTCGTCAGATCTTTAAAAACTCTGGTGTAGAACCTTGAAGGGGAAAACCACAATTCTTGCTCTGCAGCCCCTAAAGAAGATTTTCTGCCAGATTTCAGCCTGTGGAAAACTCAAGAGGACACAGTGGAACTGCGTCTCCTCGGGACACACTTGGCAGTATCTGCTTTCAAGGGTCTAACATCATCTGGGTAGGAGAGAGGGATTTTTGCAGTAAGAATTAAGAAATGGACATTCAAAATGGAGTCAAGAGGGCTTCAAAATTAGGACGTAATGAAAATGACATCCCACCAAAATTGTGCCTTGAAGTCCTGTTGACTTTGCCTCCTATATTAAAGACCAGTCACGTACCTGTGCTGCAACAGGACCATGTGACATCATCCTCACCCTCACCTGGAGTTCCTACCTTTGTATCATACCCTTCCGCACCAAATTTCCAGCAGGCCTCAAAAAGGAACTGCAAACAAGTAAGATAATAAATTTTTGTTATCTCTGACTTGACAAACTTGTCAGCGAGCAGCTGGTTGGAGCAATGTTGACTTTTGCCTCACCCAACCCAACTCCCATTCTTGTGGTCACTAGAAAACGCACGTCACCAAGTCTGATTTGAGACCTGCTGACGTTTCTTGCTCTACCAGAAGGCATCTCATTTTAGAGCACACCAGGGCAAATCTGCACGATTTGCAGCCATTTTGCATTCCGAGATTTCTCCGTATGAAAGTCAACGCATCCCTGGGTTCACTTTGCACAAAGAAACCTGGAGCAAAAAAAGTTGTTTGGGAGCACAAGCAGAGAGCGAAAAATTGCAGGAGGTAACAAAAAACTGGGAAAGAAAGAGATTGGCATGGCTGGAAGTCCAAGTTCTCACTAAGAAAGTGTTTTCCCCTCCTGAGTGCTGAAAAATGGCAAGAAAAATTGTGCAGAGCTTTTCCCCACTCCTCAATCCCACGTGTTGGTCCTGAGCACTAGAAACAGGATGGTTTTATTTCCCATCGACAACCTGTCAGACTGGACCCAAATCCTCCCTAAGGTCAAAATAGTCCTGGGTGTCCCCTGTTGCTGCTTCTGGTCAAGCAAACAGGAGGAGAGAAAATCTCTTTGCCCCAAGCAAGTCAATGCTCAGCCTCTCAAAGGCCACAGAGAAATGACATTGTCACCGAAATATCCTTAACAGGCTTTGATGTGACACAGGGGAAACGTGGAGAGACGGGGTTTGAAATCACAGACGCAGCCCCAGCAGAAAACACACACAGGATTTGGGCCGTAGATGCATGGGAGGGTCCAGAGGCACAATGCCAACCATGGTGTCCCAGCCCTGGAGATGGATCCCAAACGAGACTTTTCCTGATCCATCCCTTTGCAAAATAACGCCACCAACTTATCCATATAAAGGATCACTTTGTGACTTCGTTTTGGTCCCAAAAGAAACTTTGAGCATCACTTTTCACCTCACCTTCCCTCAGCTGAGGTTCCCAGTAACAACACAATGATCCTTCCAAGAGAAAGTATTTTTAACAGCAACGAAACGGGGCAGACTTGGATTGGCACAAGTTGGGGGCAAGCACAGCTAAGAGGCTTCTGAAAGACAATGAAGAAACCAAGAAGCACCTCTTAACTCAGCTTGAGGCATCCAAACAAAATCAAAGGAGGTCCCGAGAACACGGGTGTGAGATTCTTGGCAGGGCAGAAGAAGAAAGGGAAGATTTTCGCAGGGCACAGTGTGTGCAAAAGTGTTCAGGCACAATGCAAACCGTAAGAAAAGTGCCTGCTCTGACCAACACGGCTTCAAAAGGATGGAGCTCAGCACTTAACTCGCAGCAAGGCGGGGACCACAGCATCTGGCAGATCCCCCCCTCTCCCTTTGGCCTGGAGGCTGTGCCTCCACAACAGCACTGTTGGCCACAAGAACGGCTTCCCGCAGTGGCAGCCCTACAGAGGGGTTGCTTTTGGTTTGCCTTCACTTCCAAAACATCTCCAGGTCCGTTGTCAACGGGAGGAGAGATAATTAAATATAATACATGGTTTAAAACATAAAATTCCAGACCCACAGTCTTTTGTTCTCCTTCTCTGTCTCACTTCTCTGCCCTCTGGGTTGTCTCTCTTCTTGATCATATTTCTGAGTTTCTCAGTCTCCTGAGATGGGATAATTGCCAAACCATTCCGGTTCAGAGCAGTATCCTAACCTGTCCCACTTTGCGGCCAACATCTCCCGTTCATGCCAATATTCCAGCCACCATCCCTCTCCTCGACGTTTCCATGTATTATATTGGAATTATGCCACCTTCCTGACGATTAATAAGGAACCACAGAGCAACAACCCCTCTGTAATTACACGTGACCTGAAATGTAAGCCAGAGACAGACACTTGTTCACTCCGAGACTCCAAAATACCTAAAGGTGTAATCACCGGTGCCATGACGTGGCAATTCCCACCTAATGCTTGTCAGCCACCAGTTACCGTGACCTCCAAAAGCCCTGGCGGGGTGATTTATTCCTGCTCTGCACTTCTGAAGATTCCCAAGAAATGCAAATTGCCCACCCTGCACCATGAAATAATTTCACCTAATGATCTCAGAAAGAGAGTATGAAAGAAATCTGGACTTCACGTCTCCAGTTTGCTCACCACCATGACCTCTTCCACAAATGCAGGCTCAGACCTGCTCATTCCCCCCCTCCCCCTCAGAGTAAGCTGCAAGAAAGTATCTGCCAGCTAAGGATGTCCTAGAAGGAGGAAAACCTTAGCTGTCAATCTCCTTGAGAAGTTCGGCGCGTGGACAGCTGGAGCGGGCAGCTGCCAGCGCTCGGACGTGGCTCGGCGATGGCAAGAAGGCTTCACTGCCTGGGGGCTGACCAGCCCATGTCACTGAAGGGTCCCTCACCCGTGGCCGACCTGGGAGGAGGACCGCAGGGCGTGCAGAGGTCAGAATCGGTGTCTGATTCCCCTTCTGCGATGTAGGGTCTGATTTTGGCCACGGCTGCATAGCAACCGTTGTTAAGGATGTCCAAATTCTCTTTGGACTGGGAGATGCTAAAGCCGCTGAAAGAGCGCTCCAGTTCCTCGTGGTCTACCGAGGGGATGGAGATGGACGTGTCGCTGTCTCTCATGGCACTCTCATGGTGTTTGGTTGTAATGTCTTCGTTCCTCAGGTACTCTGCGCTCGCCCTGTGCCCACCGCTGTACGCTGACAAGGAGCGCTCGTGGGAGGGTGGAGGTGGGATGCGGACCAGCGAGCCGGGGTCTCCGACGGGTGAGGAGCCATGGCTTTGCCGCTGGTAGACCTGCTGCTGGCATGATGTTGAGGGTGGGCATGTGTTGGTCGGGGCTGGTGGGGCAGAGAAGTTCTTCTGACCCATGGAGCTGGTGGACCTGATGATCTTGATGATGCAGCCATTCTTGTCAATGTGCTCCCTGCTGTCTTCAGGGCTGTGGTAGGGGGGTGCTGGGTCTGGTTCTTTGGACCCAAAATAAGCCTCCGTCTCCGTTGGTGGGATGCCCATTCGCTGCATGTAAATGTTCACCAGGAAGTCCAGCTTCTTCTCCATTGACTGGACCTGCAAAACATCACAGTTCCGGTGCTACAAGCAGCACGTGGGTTGAAGACCATTAACATCCTAAATACAGACAGCTTCTGACCCATCTAGGCACAAGTGTGGGGCTGGGCTTCATACATGACCTCTGTCTACCCTGACCTACATCAAACTGAAACTTTTAGTAAATATTTAATTGTCCTCTTCTGAAGCATTTATTTCTGTATCTTGTTACAGGGTTTTCCTTGAGCTCCTACAATCATAAAATCCCAGACTGGTTTGGGTGGGAAGGGACCTTTAAGGCTCATCTTCTCCAACCCCCCTGCAGGGAGCAGGGCCATCTGCAACCAGAGCAGGCTGCTCAGAGCCCCGGCCAACCTCCCCTGCAATGGGGCCAGGGATCAACCACCCCTCTGGGCGCCCTGGGCCAATTTCACCACCCTCATTGTAAAGAATGTCTTCTATCTAGTCTGAATCTACCCTCTTTTACTTCAGAACCATTGCCCCTTGTCCTGCCTCAACAGACCCTACTAAAAAAGTCTGTCCTCATCTTTCTTATAGGACCCCTCTAAGTACTGAAAGGCCACAATAAGGTCTCCCTGGAGTATTCTCCAGGCTGAACAACCCCAACGCTCTCAGCCTTTCTCTACCGGAGAGATGCTCCAGCTCTCTGATCACTTTCTGGGGCCTCTGGACTGGCTCCAACAGGTCCATATCCTTCTTGTGCTGAGGACTCCAGAGCTGGATGCAGCACTCTAGGTGGGGTCTCACCAGAGGGGAGCAGAGGGGCAGAATCCCCTCCATCAAGACTACCGAACTCTTGCCCAAAACAACCACAGTCTTCCTCACGCCAAAAAAGGATATTTATTCTTAAGAAACAAGATAGAGCATAGAAGCTTGCTGGAGCTCCATGAAAAGATGGAGTCACGAGGCTGAAATTCCAAAATGTACTTGCCAATTATTACTTTAAAATTATAAGATTGGGAAAAAAGATATCTGAACCCTCTTCACACCTGACCTCTAGAATGTTAGAACATCAGATTATAAACAGCGATCCATAGTGACCAAACACCATCCCCATCTTCATAAAGCTTCTGATCTCCTTCATTTCCCCTGTCCCCATCATTAAACACAGCAATCCGTGTTTTACACAGCATCTAGAGAAGAAACCAGAAACGCTGTCATACTGATCCACAAACATGACGTGCTATTGAAATCCTGCTTCGGTGCAGCAAAACGTCAGATGCGCTCTTTCTACGTAAGAAAAGGAAGAGACCTCAAAATGCAGACCTAAGGTAAGCTCAGGAGTTCACTAGATTCTTCACCTACGGTAGCTGGTAGTCCTTAGCGCACTGCAGAGAAGTGTGTATCCCCAGTAACCTGTGGGGTGTTGTGGTGAAAATCTGTCCTACCGCAAACAGATGGAAGCGTTACCTTTTTCAAGTGAAGAAAATACAAACGTGTTAGGAATCATCCTGTCATTTTTGTCTCAGGGATTGTTTAGAGAGAGATCACTCGAGGCAATCTGTTGGCAGCACCCTTTTTTCCCCCCCAACGGTCCAAGCAGGATTACAGTGAAAACCAAAGCAAGTATCAAAGTGATCAAATCTCCCAGGGGCTAACTCATAAAAATACAGTAACTACATCTGGATGCCCAAGCAGCTTCCTGGTGTTCACTTCTCCGTAGCAGGGAAGGGTAAATACAGAACATATCCCTGTTCAGAGCAGCACGAAGCAGCAGCCTCATCTCTACTCGACAGCTTCAGAACATAACCCACTTCCCACACCCCTTCCCTCACCTTCAGAGCCGTCTCTCACCCCGACACCAGAATCAGTAAATATTACAGACTCCTAACCACTCCCTTGACTAAAGCAATACCCATTGAGCCACCTATTCCATTAGAGAACTGGGGAATTCCACAATCCCACTTCGCTTTTTAAACCTCTTTTTCCCACGTTTTGCAAGTACCCAAGTAAAAACATGATTCTATTTTTAAATGTCGTCGTTTATTTTCATGGCTACCTTTATCCTTTTTTCTGCTGTTCTGCTTTTAAGAGTAAGCCCTTCAGAACCCAGGATTGCTCTCTGTGTGTGAACTGCCATTGAAATGAACTATCCTTCCTGCACAGAAAGGTCTGATGAAAATCTGCAGAGCCAGAGGAATTATTTACTGTACCCAAAGACAGAAGACTTGAATTATAACTTAGATTTTAAAAGTCTCAGGCGTTAAAGTTTCCATCTGCATCATGCTATTAATGATATTTTTAGGCTGTTATTTTAAATCCCAACTTCCACCTTGCCGATTACTCTTTATGCCAAGTAAGTCGTAGTGCCACAGCCTTGCTTTCTACGGTCTCGCAAGGATAGCAAGCTTTGGATATTTTTTGGGATAGTGAAATACATTAAACATCAAATGCAAGACCTGAAAGAGGACAATCCCAATACTGTAGAGAGCAGCATCACTTTCTTCTATTTACAGTCAGAAATTAATTTAAACCATAAGTAAACCGTGGCAGATGTGGCACTGAAGTAACGACCCTAGGAGAATAAACACAAATTTTACTGGAAAATGTAGGTTAGTTTTCCAAGAAGACCAGCTACTGATAATTCTAGCTGTGGTGTGTAACAGCACAGGTCTACTGAGAACACCTCACACAAAAACTGAAGTGTCTGCCTTATGCAAAACGACGCCCAAACCTCACAAAGTAATGATGCAGACATTTTATTTTTATTTTTCTGATATCCTCTACCAAATTTTAAGTCTTTTCTCCCAAGAGCACAGATACTCCCTAACTTCTCTGAGACTGAGAATGATTTTGCAGCGACACTCCTCACGCCAGCAGCAAGTTTTAATCTGATCCAGTTCAGATTTTCCCTCTTTACTACCTACAAAGCAAATCCGCTCACCCATTCATCTGTGTAACATGGATGAGGGACAGGAAAACTCAAGGGAACAGAACACAGAACACAGCTGCCACCCTACAGCTGCAAAGAACAGGTTTACACTGTCACCTAAAGGCTCCTGTCATTTTTATAGCACTGCATGTCCTTCTCTACGGATGCCAGACAACGGTTATCAGAAAGCCAAGGCTTCAGTGTGGCCACCTGCTTTCTCTGGGACCTGCCGTGCGTGAGAAAACAACCGTCAGGAATTGCCATACACGGCCTCGCCGACCCAAAACTGACTGTCCTCAGAAGCTGCTGAATTACACTTCTCCACACCCACCCTGTACCCAGCCCTGGAAGTGGCACACAAACCTGACAGGTAGGAGGCAACACTGCAACTTTACCAACTACTGAACTGGGACAGAAGAGGCTCCTAAAAAGGCTGAAGTCTGTCTGCCACGGTTATCCCCAAGTACCTGACCATACCGCTAGCACAAACAATACTTAGAATTGTGATGCAATGCTGCCAGAAACTCAGCTAAAAATCATCAGTTATTTAAAAGCTGAACGGTGCAAAAAAGTTATTAAAGAATCAGCTCCGAGATAACAGTGTCAGTGGCCCTCTTAGCTCAGAGTGCAGTTCCTTCTCTAAAGAAGGGCTCAAGTTGAGAAAAAACTTGTCTTCTTACAGCAGTTTTACATGCCAATTTTACACAGGCAGGATGCCCTAACAGGTAACTTGGAGACTGTAGTTCCACAGCCTGCTGGATCACTGCGACAATGCCTGGATTTCTGTTAAGGAAGTGATTTTACTTTGCTTTTCCACCTTGTTTTCAACTATTCTCACCCTGTTCCCACTTGTACAGTCTTGTGTATGTCTCTACACCAGCTCTGGCCCTAACCATCTTCTCACGGCCTGATTTTTCTTCAGTAATCCTGCTGAAAACTCCTGTTTCTCATCTCCTAGGAATTTACATCAGTGATTTCCAAAGGTATAATATATAATATATTAATACGTAATATATATAATATAATAGATGTATTATAAATCAGAATAGAATAATCTTTTAGATATCTTCTTTCAGATATTGTATCTTAGGTACCATCTTTTAGAAGGACCTGTCAGATGCCAGAGGCAGAGTAAGGTAAGGACAAGTGTATCTGTCTGCCTACCAGGGGGAGGGAATATTTATGGAAAAAGGGCAGCTGTAGGAAGGAACAGGAAGAACTTCCAAGCTGCTCTGAGTTGTTAAAGCAACTCGCTGTATTTCACGGGACCGTAGTGTCTGTACCACCACAGCATACAGTGCCCGTTAGGGTGCTGACTTTGCTCTTTCTGTAGGTTTCCCAGAAAGTACAGGAACACGTGGGGAGGGTAGCTACACAGACACGAGAGAATCTTAAAAATATCCAACCCAAAAAGTGTGTAGTCACCTGCTTGTAAATAATATCAGCGTTAGACAGCCAGTCTGATCTCAATTACTAACCGTAACTTCACTAGAGGACGCAGGGTTAATGCTCAGCTCTAGTCAAGTACCACTCATATTTAAGCCATCAGCAGCTTTTTTTTCCCACTGAAGCTTCCTTCTGAATCTGCTAGTGGACTGGGAGAAGAGAAAGCGAAAACAAAGCAAAAGGTGAAACAGAGATATAGGTAAGGAAAACCAAACCAGACCAAAAACCACCAAAAAAAAAAAAAAAAAAAAGAGGCCAGAAAAGGACGCTTTCTTTAAATGAAGTCATCAAGCTCTGGGAAAATGAGAACAAAAAGGCAATACTCAACACCGTGTACGCACACAGAACCTGATAATCTATGTTAAACTTGTGAATAAAATAAGTGAACACAGATGCCAATATTTAAATTTATAGAACACAAACAACGATTTGTTTTACTTGTGCATTGATCTCATCTTTCAGACTTCTCTTTTTTAAAAGCAAAGGTTGTCGAAACCGGTGATTAAAGCCAGCGAGGCTGTGAGCGCAAGGAATGGAAAGTGGCGTGCAGACACGGGCAACACGGCCGTATCTTCAAGGAAACAGTCTCAAAGATCTTTTGGTGTTACAGAAATTGAGAAGGGCATTTGAACTTTATCCAGCAGAGAACATTGTCCAGTCTTCCTCACCAAAAGCTCCCTGAAGAAAGATTTTAGCCAGTACTGCAGGACCTAACTGGTTTCGCTCTTTTTGGAGCTCATCAGCTGCAGGTAACGGCTCAAAAAACAAAAGGCATGCTCACAAACACAACTGAGGCAGAACATTTTGCTCGAGGAAGAAGTCTTTTGCAGCGTAAGGCATGATTTTATAAGTGCTTTTTTTCCTCAATGGTGGTGGCCTCCTGTGTCCTGAATGAAAAGCAACAGTGAAGCTGTTCTTTCACACCAAAAATTGGGAGGATTTTGGTAAAAATCAATGATTTTTTTCCTCCCTGAAAGTGATCGTGGTATCTGTATTCTACTAGCTCTGGTCGAGAAGTAAGTACGGTACTGTTGCCTTGGGCAACCTAATCGTGCCAAATATTTGCATACAGATCCTGTTCAATTAAGGCCACCTTAATTTGGAAGCGTTATCTACAGGTAACAAATACACTAGGAAACAAAAGTTCTTCACTCTGAGAACACCAGTGAAGGTCCTGTTAATCTCTCATTGACTTCATTTCATCTTCATCAACAGAAGACAAAGTCAGAAGGTAACATGCTAAGGTTTAGTGGAGTCAGCTGAAGTTTCAAATGATGGTGCACATCTGTTAAGAACCTTAAAGACTTGCAGTAATTATCAAGTAAGGCCAAGATTTTCCTCAATTATGGAAACCAGTAAAGAAGTGAGAACACTTGCACAGTAAGGTAGAACAAAATGACTGGAACTTGCATTTTGGCAACATCACTGAGTGTTCTATCAACCTTCTTTGAATAGTACAGAGACAACAAGCATCAGCAGATGACAATAATATTAGCTACAAAGTGAAGTACAGTCAGAGTACACCCTAAATTCATTAAGTAGCACTTCCAGAGGCCGCACACAGCCACGTGCCTTATGAGTTTGTTTTGGAACCTTTTCCTAAATGACGTCCTGAACAGCTCCTTGAGTTATCCTCTCCTGTCTCCACGTAATCCACACAAACCATTAGACGGGAGCTAAAAACTGCTGACTGCGTTTTTCAGAAGGTGTAATTAGTAGCCAGCATTCACCAAAACCTCAGCATACAGCAGGATCACGGGAGCCCAGAAGATAAACCAAGCCAGTACTGCAGCACATCGAGTACTTTTCCGAATCCCTACTACAGCACTTGAAGCTGCAGGCACTGCATTTGAGGTTTTTGTATTTGAAAGCCGTAAGAAAACAAAGTCAGGTTCAACTTAACAGTGCTCAGATCTCCGAGATCAAAAAATACCTTTAAACAGTTCAGGGACACCCCAAGTGTTCACTGCTGTGTGTCAAAAATAGTTTTCAGAGAAGCTAAATAACCTGCGACATTTCCAATTACATGGCGATGTTCGCAGTGCCCAGCCGCAGTAAAGCTCTCAGAAAGCCAATTAACTAGAGAAGTCTGCTTGTCTTCGTTAGTACCCAGGAAATAAGAACTGGTGTTCTTCACGTGCAGAGAGATGAACTCCCAGTATGCAGTGTAAGGACTCAAAAGCTGCAGTCTAATGGAAATTTCAGTACCACACTTCCCATGCACAGAAGAAAAGTTACCTTAAAATGCAGTAATAAAGCCTTTACAGCTTCTTTCAAGCTTTATAAACTGGCTTCAGTTACTCCTCCAAGCATGCATTCCATGCAGTCCTTTCAAAAAATGAACCTCAACTTGACATAAATCTTCCCAAACCAGTAAAATCGGGAAATCCTACACAGAATTCATAGAGTCTCCAAGTCTTTTTCACTCTTCCTTTGACTTTACCTACCTTCTTTTTAGAGGAAGATGAACAGGATAGCAGAAAGCTGGAAGTAGTGAAAGATAAAAGAGTTGAGATGCACAGAACTAGAGAAAAAAATGAAGATGACAAAATGAGTACCTCGGAAGCAGAAGATGGGAAAAAGGAGTACCAGAATAAAAATCTTTCCAAAGACAGCAAGTACATTTCAGTAACACTCAACAATACTCAGCAAGTTGTGTTCAATTTTTTTCATTTCTGTATGCAGTACTACTTGAAAATAAAAAACTGTTTAATAGGACATGCAATCTGCAATGCACTCTTGGAAAATGAAGAGCTTAATGCTGCATGACTCATCCCTAAATGGTACAACGTCACCAGAATCACAAGCTTCATGAATATTTACAGTAGAAGTAATCCAGAAACGTACAATCAGCAGAAAAAAAATCTTCAGTTGATCTTGTGAAAAGCTGACACATCAATGCTGAGGTGATTCTGCTGCTGTACAGCCTGAGACTCTGCTAAGCAACTTCAAACCCTGGGGCACCTGCTCAGTCTGTGTTTTTTTCAGTGCTCTGAACCCTCTGCCCTGCCCATGAAGACTCCCCTCATTCTTCACACTCACTGACTTGGTGGGAAGCTGAAGGGCAACTCGTGAAGTTGTTTCCCTAAGATTTTCTGTACTCTGCACAGTTCAGACAACTATTCTAAGAAGCCTGTGAAACTCCTCTGGGAAATCCTTATATGAGGATATAATTAAGCTATGAAAGTTGGTAAGCTACGAGAGCATTTACAAGCAGGGAATTATACTTTTATACTCTTAATGCAGCTAGGTTTTACTTAGGTGCCGTGTACTTACATATTGAATAGCTCAGTAACAGACTCGAGAGCTGACGAACAAGCACTGTGATCTATATTGTAAACTAATGCTCCACCTGGATCCTCCTTTTCAGTGAACGAAATACGAATTCTTTAACACGAAGGCAGAGCGCGTATGACATTGCATTCATGCGATTCACAGGCTGCTGTGAGTCATACGTCACCTCCTTCAGTTTTAACTCGCCACTCCCTCCCTAGCTGTTCAGCTTGCTCCCTGACAAGCCAACTGAGTACCAACTACAGTACCAGTCACACACACAGAAGCTACTTACAGACTGCAGAGGGAGCAGGACACGTTTGCCAAGGAACCAAGAAAAATACGTTTTGTTTTGGTTTTAAAAAGAAGAAAGAATGACTAGTGTGTGAAAAAGGGCAGGTTCCCTCCAGAAGTAATTTTTTTGAATTCCCTATCTTAGGCAAAACTTCCTTAAATTTTATGTAACCCATGGGTCTCTTGAGAGCACTGTAAGCGCTACTGCCGTGAGTACCTGTAAGCCTAGATACGGAGGAAAAGCCAGTCATAAAAAATTCTGTAATAACTGAAGATCTGCCGTGTCAAAGACTTAATTTCTGTTCCTAACATTGTATCTTTATTTACTACTCCTAATGCTTATTAAAAAAAGTTCTCTTTAGTTCTTCACGAACCAGAAGAGCGAGTCCTTCATCCAACCAGACTGATTCCTTAGAATTTTTCTCCCTCTCGTTGTCTTTTAGTATCGCACAGGCAGAGAGAGTTACGGTTCTCAGTACAGTAACAGCCAGATCACTCTTGAGTAAGTGAGGGATCTGCTTTCCAAAATTCCAGACAAAAACTGGAAAAAGAACTAGGGAATTAAGTAATACGACCGTCACCATTTTGTAGTCATTCTTTAATCTCTTACCTTTCCTCTCCCGTCTCCTTTAACCCATATTGGCCAACCTCCTACAGCAATGCAGAAATCCAGAAAAAAAACCCAGAAGGAAACAGGCCAGCAGAACAGAGGAGAAGCTTAGAGCTGTTGACAGTATAGCACATCATAGCGTGAGAGGAGACAGAACTACTTAGAACGAAAGTTCATTTTTAAGAGAACGAGCTATGGCAACTGGGAAAATACTCTGTAGATTGTTTAGATAAAAGAACCACAGAGGAAAAAAAACGGAGTGTAATGTTTCCTGGAAAAACAGGAAACCTGCTACACTTCTGCCCAAATCAAGAGCAGAGAATTGTCTGGTTTCCTGAACTCTTGATTATGTGCAGAATTTATGCGGGACCACCTAATTCAAGGCAGGAGGAAATGAGATGAAAGGAGGAGGAATCTGGCTTTTGATTAAGGACCAGATGGAAATGAAAGCAGTCGTAGCAGAATGGCATTTCTACAAGCTGTTCGAGAGGACACCGGTCAAGGCAGATTTCTGAAAGTATCCTGATGATTCGTTTTAAGAGCAAAGCAGTAAAAATAACTGCAAGCATTAAGAGCTTCACTGATGTAACAAAAAATAGTAACTTGAAATGATTTACATTAGGATAAGGGATTAAAACATTTTTTTTCCCCTGAGTTTTATCTCTAGGTCACTTTTAAGCTGACTCTCCCGCTAGAGAAGCCAAATGTTTTTGATGGAATGAACGCCCGCAATGAATGCCAAATTTCATGAGAATTCCTATGAAACAAACTGTTTTGGAATCCATGTCTCCATTCCGGAAACTGCATCTTTTTCACTCAAATTCACATATATGCAAGTCTAAAAAAAAGACAAGACCTGTTTACAGAAAGTGATTATACTGTCACAAAAACTTCAGAGAGAAGTAATACACACATGGATGCAAATAGGCAGATGCAGAATTATGACGATAAGAAGAATGGACTTGCCCTCTTCTACAGAATACTTTTAACTGAATTTAGAAAGCAGCTGCTTTTCAGTGAGATGTACCCAGACACATACGCACATACCTCATATTCCTTCCTGCAGACCTTTAAGACATCATTTTTTGCAGAAGCCTGAAAGACAGATAAATGTCTTCAGTTGTAGTAAATAATAAAATCACTCTGCAAAATAAAGACGATTCTACCTTTGGATTAACCGTGGTAACCGCGATCTATTTAAATGTTCCTTTTTGAGACCGTAACAATCTCCCCATTTTGCAGGCTCAGTATCACTCGTGTGCCTCTTTCCCTCTCCCCCCTCTCCCTAATGCCAGTTCCTATTGTCAAACTGAGTTACAGAAATTCTCCCTTCAAACTGCAGACAAGTTTCTTCCGTGGAATACCTCTTGCTCCTTTTTCGTATCGCTGATATTCAAAACTGGTACTGCTTCTAACACTAGTTATTTCCCCCTCCAGTAATTTAAAATACCGGGGTAAAGTCTAACTTGGGACCTATCACATCACCTTCTTCAAACCGCCTCCAAAACCCCCTCAAGTTTCAGGAATCAAAGTTAAAATCCAAATATTCCCCATTATCTCTAACATTTAGCAAGTGTCTATAGTTAAATGAAAGTAATGTGAAATATATCAACCAGAGTCGGCTAAAGTGCAAATTATAGCCAAGATCCCGAGACAGCAGAATCCGCAACCAAGCGACAGAGCGTCTGATTCTGACCATAGTGAGAAATGATGTAACAATCATAAGTTAACGGAATTTCACAGGACACTGCAGTGACCAGGTTTTTTAAATCAGGTCGGGAGAACACTTCCACATTAGGATAAATCTGAAAACTTTGCTAAGAAGTGCATTTGGGAACAGATACACGTATCTTCTTTTCAGAAGATCAAAAGTACCCAGTTTGTTTACTCCCTCCTCATCTCAGTTTGCGTCCACACCGCTCACCTCTTGTCAAACAGTTTAAATTATAAACTTTTGGGTAAAGGTAGCATCTTTTTTATGACAAAAATTTGCAGTAGGCTTCTGGTCCAAGATGAAGACTGCACAGGTAACATGCAGGACACTACAGTACATGTGTGCTCCAGAGCTGAGTTACCAGGGTGATGATAAATAACTATACACTCTGTGACTTTGAAGATGTTTTTAAGGTCACAAGCACATACTTTGGAAAAAAAAAAAATCACAAAAATGCTTCGCAGATTGGTAATAACGAAGTCATTTCTAAATTTATGTACTATACTTAAAATAGTCACTTGCCAAAACCAGCAATGCAGTAACACCAAAACCAACTTTCTTTCATATGATGAACAAAAACCTCTTTGAAGAGGCAGGAAACTATTTGAGGCTGTAACCACAAAGCTACTTCACTAAACATTACACTGCAAAAACAAAAAAGAGCTTAGACCCAGCCACACGTTGCCTTCCACTCGGTCTTATTTTAAGAGTAACTTTCATATAGATCATGACCACAAAAAAAAAAAAAAAATCAAGAAATGAAGCTCAGTATAACCACAGAGAGCTTCAGAATCTTTACTGATTCAGTCAATAAATTGCTGTGAAGTACCAAACCAGAGCAGATCAGCAATAACCACAGGCCTACTGTCTGCAAAGCAAAATGAAGTGGATTAGCTCCGTCTGCCCAGAGCAGTGGTGCTAGAACGCGCCTCAGCCGGCTCCCCCGCTCTCACTCGAGCTTCCGTGGGGTCAAAATTATAAACACTGTGAAATTTCATCTTAATTTTATCTTTATTCCCGAGCGATTAAATGTGGCATCAGAATGTACAAAAAAGGCACAGATAACCCTAAGGTCTTAACATGTTTTCTTTCTTTTTCCTCCTCAAGTCACAGCAAGCAGCCAAGCTGTAGGGCGCAGCTGAAAATACAAACCCCCCAGAGTCCCCCTGCCAAACCCCACCCCTTGTTTTCATGAGGTTTTACTAGGTTTTCATCTCGGTAGACTTGAACTTCTACTTTTTTACTGAAATTTCGCTTCTAAAGTGTAAATGGTTTGCTTTGGTTTTTGTTTTTTGAATGTGGCTGCTGACACTTCTCACCCCTGGGAAGTCAGACCGGGCAATTTTCTAAAGAGTTTATGCGACATTGTCGTTTCGATGGAAAAAAAACTGCATGAAGCCTTACGTGCATAAACAGTAACGCAGAAATGACTTCAACACGGCAACATCTAACAGCAACCAGAGGAAAACACTTGGGAAGCCTCACCTGCTTGCACGCCTGCCGACATTCCACGGTAATAGCCAGCTCACAGCAACCTAAACCGACCCACCCGTCAGACTTCTTCAGGACTCCTTAGAGAAGAAGATGAGAGTACGTGTTACAGCAGGAAGAGAAACCATGCCCTCTTTTTCCCTTCCCTCCCCCTCAGTCAGCTGTTTTTCAAAGCTGGTAAGGCCGTTCGCGTTCCATGGGCCTATTTACAGGTTACATTTTTAATGGAGTTGATGAAGTCATTCCAAACCGACTGGAAGCAAGAGAAGAGCAAATCTGTGCTCTAATAAGTGCTGAACATGGCCATTACGAGCTACCACAGACACGTTCTCTCATTGATTTCACGAGTATTTTTTTGGACCAACTTTGTCAATGCAGAATATATTTCTTACTTTTTCTTCAAGCTTCCTGTACTGGTTTTGGTTGGAATGGAGTTCGTTTTCTTTGCTGTAGCTGGTGCGGGGCTTGTGTTTTGGATTTGTGATGAGAGCAGCGTGGGTACTACAGGTATGTTTTATTTATTGCCGAACGGTGCTTATGCAGGGTCAAGGCCTGTTTTGCTTTTCATACTGACTTGGCAGTGACTAACTCGGCTGGGGGTGCACGAGAAGCTGGGAGGAGACAGGGTGGGCACAGCTGACCGCAACTGACCAAGGGACATCCCAGACCACAAAGAACCATAGAATAGTTTCAGCTGGATGAGACCTTCAAGATCATCAAGTCCAGCCTTATTTCTAGCCCTATCAAAACCACTAAACCCTGTCCCTAAGCAATGTCCCAGATGACATCACGCTCAACAATAAAACTGAGGGGTGGAGGTTGGCAGGGGCTGCTGCGCTTGGGGACTGGCTGGACAGGGGTCAGTCGATTGGTGGTGAGCAGCTGTTTTCATAGAATCATAGACTGGTTTGGGTGGGAAGGGACCTGTCAAGGTCATCTAGTGCAACTCCCCTGCAAGGAGCAGGGACATCTGCAACTAAAGCAGGTTGCTCAGAGCCCTGTCCAACCTCACCTGGAAGGTCTCCAGGGATGTTCTGATAGCACCACAATACCATGACTCGAGACGTGCCCTACACCACCCAATACCCACCTACCTCGCTGCTGGCGCTGCCGTAACCGCATGGTTAATGCTGTGCCCAGCTTTGCCCTGCTCTCCATGGGTCACGTCCCCACTGCAGCCAGGATGACAGTGCTTTGGGTACCATGGGCTTTTTCTCCAAGGAGGAGCCACCCTCTGGAGTGTGGTGAAGGCCAGAAATAGACTCTAAAGTCCATATTGGGACTTTTTTTAAACCTATGTAGGGAACAATCTTTTGCATAATTTATTTTTCTTGTCTTTTTTTTTTTTTTTTCCTAATTATTAACTGTCTTTATCTCAACCCATGACTTTTCTCACTTTCACCCTTCTCCCCCCTATCCCACTGGTGGGAGGAGTGAGCGAGCAGCTGCACGGTGCTTAGCTGTGTCCTGGGTTAAACCACAACACTTCCTCTGTAGTTTATCCCCTGCAATAACAGGGTTTCATACGGCAAATTGTCTTCAGTAAGTTGCCCATCTCCCTGTCTCTCCCATTTATTTCACTATTCCCGTTACGCTCATTTCTTCCTATAAAGTTACACAGAAAAGCAAACTGCTGCCCTAAGTTGTTTCATCTGCTTAATCTATTCACAAATACAGATTTTCTGATGTTTTCAAGACATCATAAATCAAACAGAAGAATGCATTGCTTTATCTGTTTCTCCAAGGTGACCCACAGCATCCTGGCTTGGATCAGAAATGGTGTGGCCAGCGGGACTAGAGAAGTGCTTTTACCCGCGTACTTGGCACTGGGGAGGCTGCACCTCAAGTACTGTGTTCAGTTTTGGGGCCCTCCTTCCACGAAGGACACTGAGGTGCTGGAGAAGCATGTCCAGAGAAGGGCAACAAAGCTGGTGAAGGGTCTAGAGAACAAGTCCTGTGAGGAGCGGCTGAGGGAGCTGGGGTTGCTTAGCCTGGAGAAGAGGAGGCTGAGCGGAGACCACCTCGCTCTCTACAGCTGCCTGAAAGGAGGGGGTTGGTCTGTTCTCCCAGGTAAGAAGCCATAGCACAAGAGGAAACAGCCTCAAGTTGTGCCAGCAGAGGCTGAGGTTGTGTATTTGGAAAGATTTCTTCATCAAAAGGGTTGGAAACACCGGGAGAGGCTGCCAAGGGAAGTGGTTGAGTCACCCTCCCTGGAGGTATTTAAAAGATGTGTAGCTGTGGTAATTTGGGGCATGGGTTAGTGGTGCATTTGGCAGTCCTAGTTTACTGGCTAACTCCATCTTAAAGGTCTCTTCAACTTCAGCAATGCTATGACTCCACGATTCTCACATAACTTTAAAGAGAGGAATAATTAAAGGAAGGTTTACCCAATGCAGCCGCTCGGCAGCTGCGGTCAGTTTTTTCTTGGGGCAGCACATGAAATTATTTAGCTCAAATAAACCACTAATGTTATGAATATTTTTAAAATAAAGCAGTGCTTTAGGACACGTACGAATTATATTTTTCACGTAGAAGTAAAAAGTAGGAAGTAAAAGAATCAACCACTTCACTGAAAAGAAACGCTCCTAAGCCTAGCAGAAATGCCTGTTCAGAAACATCACATGGGGTGCCCAGCTTCAGCCGCAGGGAAGTGAAAGAGCTACTGGTGAGACCAGCGAGCTTAGATTCAAATGCTAAGAAAATACTGGAAAACGAGCCGTTAAAAATCACTGCAATCAATGGGAAACAATCAGCAGTAGGTATTTATCCTGGACAAAACTGCTTTAAAGGAGTCCTTGTCAGCTTTACAAACGCAGGTGGTATAGAAAGTCTTACCACTATCAGTCTTCTGTGACATTCTGATGAGCAATTTGAGAAAATACACCAATAGTACATTTATAAATGAGGCGCAAAATCTTCAGCTATATGAACGTCTTTCCACGGCAAAGTAAAATATGAATACTTGTTATATTAAAGTGCAAATTAAAACCTTAACGCTATACACAAGTAAGGTAGCAGGACAGCATAGCAACGGAGGGAGCAGAGGGGCAAAGGTGATGAACGGCGGCTGGCTGCAGCCTGCGTCCTGTCAGCGTGCAGTGGCCATGTGCCATCCAACGGTCCAGACCTTCTGGGAGCACGGTAGGCCAGAGATGTACTGGTCTTTTTGGAGACTGTCCAAACCTTCCTCACATCTCTGCAGAGTATTGGCTCACCTTTCCAAGCAAAACTAGCTGAAAGGCTGTGAAGTCCACAAACAACTTCAAATTCAGCTCACCTTCCACTTCCGTAACTGGGGTAGAGAATTTGGTTTTTAGAGACCGACATCGTTTTGGAAGTGTTAAAGAGATGGTCGTTGGGTACACATCAGTACTTTGTAATCACTGCTCAAAAATTCAGAATTTGTTGCATTATTTTGAACTAATTCCAAGGGTAAACGCATGCCTACATGGAAGACATGCACATGTTTAATTACCTATGTACAGTTAATTGCCTAATCAACAACTTACTACATGCTATTTTGGGCCTAAAGTAATGTAGCAGTTGTTTCTGCACTGCTTTCATATGTGGAGATATACACAGACTCCTCTCAAGCGTAACAGTAAAGTAGAATACTTATTAGTAGGACTGATAATGTAAGATATAAGCAATATAAAAACCATAAAAGAAATACCATGTGTAATATGAAAACATGACTTCCAGAAACCTCTGCTGCAATAACCAGTTATATCCAGGAGAAACACATGACACACATGTACAGCTGGGGTGGTTTGACCTTGGTTGGGTGCCCACCAGGTGCCCACCCAGCCGCTCTGTCACTGCTCGGTCACTGCTCAGTCACTGCTCCCTCCTCCTCTCGGCTGGACCAGGGGGAAGAGAATCAGATGAAACTCGTGGGTTAAGACACAGGCAGTTTAATGAGAAGCAAAGCAAGGCCATGTGTGGAAGCCAAAGAAAACAAGATTTATTCTCTCCCTCCCCTCAGCAGGCGCTGGCTGGCCCCTCTCTGGGAAGCAGGACTGCAAACCGCAGTGGTTGCTCTGGGGACAAGCCGATGCCTCCCCTCCCCCTCCTTTGTCTAGCTTTTATTGTTGAGCTGACATCATATGGTCTGGAATATCCCTTTGGTCAGCTTGGTCAGTTTGGGTCAGCTGACCCTTTGGTCAGCTTGGGTCAGCTCTCCCAGTCGTGTCCCCTCCAAGATCTCATCCCCCCATCCCACTGGGGGGGATGCTGGAAAGCAGCCTCGGTGCCGTGCCAGCCCCGCTCAGCAGCAGCCACAGCGCGGGGTGTGAGCAGCACCTTTCCAGCTCCCAGTGCAAAGCACAGCACTGGGAGGGCTGCTGGGGGGAAATTAACCCCAGCTCAGTCAGACCCGATACCGGGGTCTTCTAACAAAGCTATACAGGCATGGTGTTTCTGCCATCCCAACCCAAACTGTACAACCTAAACACCTGAGGCTTTCTGTGCATTCTGTACACTCAGAAATCCCTACCCTCTCTGCACTTTTACCAGGTTCACTGCTGGTTTACCTCTACTTGCCTTTTCAGTCTCCCTGCCCCTGGATTGCATTCCGTGATTCTTACTTTCCATGCATATGACAACTTCTGGTCAAGGGAGAAGCATTTTTGGATTAATGTAATTTGATTTGACCCAGCAACTCCTACAGTTCCTACCTGAAACTGTCATCTGTGCTTAGATGCACTAAGCTGGTATGTGGTTCGTTTTTTATGGTTTCTTTACAGCTTTTGCAGTGAAGGAGGCATTAGTAACAGTATTTCAGGCAGTAAAAATGTACTAACACAAGGGCCAGTGGAAAAGAAATGGCTTAAATTGTAGATCTAAAAAGCTTCCTGGTTACTTTTCCTTTTATATATGTAGTTTTATCAAGGGATAGTATAGCCTATATTTTTAAATCCAGTTGGAAAGATAGAGTTGCAGATCTCCTGAAACCATCACACATTTAAAGACATTGTTTTTCACAAGTATACTTTGCAACAAACTGTCCTTGCTTTCCCTTATGCTGTCAGCTCTCCTCAAAATTATTTTAGGATGTTTTGCAGTGCTACTTACTTCTTTGTATTGTTATTTCTTCTACATAATTTCTCTTTTGCAACAATAGAGATTGGCAGAATCCTCAGTGGAAGGTAGCACAAGATAAGGAATAAAAGGGATTTGCTGCTGTCCTCAAACAGGAATAGCTGAGTGAAGCTTACAGAAAGATAAGAAATCCCCCAAATCCTTCTGTTTAGAAGAGGACTGAAGACAAATGCCACAGAACAACCCTGTGCAGCGCTCCAGGCTTGGGGAGGAGTGGCTGGAAAGCTGCTTGGCAAAGAGGGACCTGGGGGTGCTGATCAACAGCCAGTTGAACATGAGCCAGTATGTTCTCAGGTGGCCAAGAAGGCCAATGGCATCCTGGCCTGGATCAGAAACAGTGTGACCAGCAGGAGCAGGGAAGCAATTGTCCCACTGTACTGGGCACTGGTGAGGCCACAGCTTGAGCACTGGGTTCAGCTTTGGGCGCCGCGGGATAAAAAAGCCATCGAGGTGCTGGAGCGAGTTTAGAGAAGAGCAACGGAGCTGGTGAGAGGACTGGAGACCATGTCTGCTGAAGAGCAGCTGAGGGAGCTGGGGCTGTTTAGCCTGGAGAAGAGGAGGCTGAGGGGAGACCTTACTGCTCTCTGCAGCTGCCTGAAGGGAGGCTGTACAGAGGTGGGGGTTGGTCTCTTCTCACGAGTCACAACTGACAGGACAAGAGGAAATGGCATCACGTTGTGCCAGGGGAGGTTTAGGTTGGACATCAGGAAAAACTTCTCTACCAAAAGGGTTATCAAAGGCTGGAAAAGGCTGCCCAGGGGAGTGGCTGAATCATCCCTGGGTGTCTTTCAAAGCTGTCTCGATGTGGTGCTCGAGGATATGGTGCAGCAGTGGCCCTGGTCGAGTCAGATAATGGTTGGACTGGATGATCTGAAAGGGCTTTTCCAACCATAGTATTTCTATGATTCCGTGATAGTCCATCCTTCTGAAGTCAACAGGCGTGTGTTGGGAGTCACCTGTGCACTTGGTAAACTGGCCTGTTAAGCACTTTCATCATCTTGTGTCATAGGCCTTTTCCCTCTCTGTTAGGATATCAGAAAAAGAAATG
Source organism: Ceryle rudis (assembly GCA_033439905.1). Lineage (NCBI taxonomy): Eukaryota > Metazoa > Chordata > Aves > Coraciiformes > Cerylidae > Ceryle > Ceryle rudis. The sequence goes on from JAAGNO010024861.1 coordinate 50,827, forward strand.
GAATAGGTCTTTGCCCACTACCAAACCTTTGTATTTTCTCTTTCCTCTCCCTCCTTGCTTGCAAGCTCTCCATTGAGTTCCATGCCTTTGACAAAAGGCATTTCATTTACCCCTGCCGTATTTCCAGTAGCATACTGGTAAGGTGTAAACCTTCTGCATTTAGTTTGATAAACAGAGCAGCTTCGACTTTCCTTCCATGCGTATCATGGTAAGCAAAGGAAGTAGGGATGAGTTTGAGGCACCAGATGTAAGTGACTTTCTTTCCTACAGTTTTCTTGTAGCTTTTGGGATTATTAGTGTAATTAATTCTTAGTGGATACACAGCATCAAATGTTTTTGTCCATATTCACATCGAGTTCTTCTTGATGAAGCACGTGTGGCATTAGCGAGAACAGAGAGTAGTTGTGAAGCGTATTTTAACCTATGCTGAGATAAGCTGCTCTTAGGAAGAAGTCTTAGATAGCAATAGATAAATAACACACAGAATCTTTCCATGTCCTCTGCTGTTCACAAAGCTAGAGGTACTGGGGGATCTTCACCTGTGTTTTCCCAGGTCTTCCTCTCTTTCTGAAGACTGAACGCCGACTCGGAGTCCTTCTGAAGCACAGCAGAGTAGCTCTTGAGTATGATATGCCTTTAATAACTGTTTCAGCAATTCCAGGCCTGTCAGAGCAAATCAGCGTGTTCTCAGAGGAGTATCAAATCCCATGCTAACTTTTCAGAAGCAAAGGCCAAACAATTATTAAATGAAATCTGTAAAGGTTTTGATAGATTTTAATTAGCGTAAGCGGGCAGTCTGGTTCGAACGGAGTTCTCGATGTTCCATTCCTTTAATACTGTATTGTTTAGGAATGCACTTCTTCAGAGTTACATAAGAATCCTTATTGTCTAGAGACTTTAATATGCCTTGCCCAAGTGATTTGCTATAATAGTATAAAATGTGCTTTACGTGTTGTTTTTATGTTACAAAACTATAAAGCATCTATCCCTTTAATTTCATGAGACGGCACTTTTTTTATAATAGTTTCTTGTTTGCAGCTGGCCATGTTATAATAAAGTGCAAACACCTTCAGATGTGACTGTGTCATGTATGTGAGTATATCTATCTTAAGTTAAACATGGAGAAAAAGATACTTAATTTGACTAGAATGTTGCTGGAGCTTTTACAGAAGCTGTGTTGAAGACGTTCGCGGTTTAATTTGCATTTCCAAGGAGAAGGTCAAGGAAAAGTTGAAGCATTGAAGATTGATGTGGAATAGGCTGTTAGAGGATACACTGACTCTCGGCTCTTTGGCAGGTGGATGACATCTTAGGAGAAGGCAGTGATGAAAGTGATAGTGAAAAAAAAAAGCCAGAAGACGAAGGTGAAAAACCTCAGATTAGTGCAACAGAGACTCTAGGAATGAAAACAGATCAGAGACCGGGATCATCATCATCGTCATCATCGTCAAGCGAAAGAAGCTTAACAGGCAGTGTACCCAGGTATGAGTTTTCCAAATGTAAAAAGCAGCGTTGATGGTGTTTATTGTGTCTGTGCACTGTCCAGCACGCTTCTTGAAAACGCAGTCTTAATGCTGTTGGTAACCTCTGTAGGTAGGTAACTTCTTTTGCAACTCTGATATTGTCTTGCTCCCCTCTGCAGCGTCTGGGGATTGATTTGAGGAGGAAATGGTCACAGTAAATGTCTGTCAAGAACCAGGATATTCCCTGTTTTGAAAGAACTGCAGACCACAGAACTGAGCTTGCTTTAAAGTAGTCTTTGATCTTGAATCAGATATAGGACAACATCCTCTGCGGTGTTACTCTGCAAGTAAAATAAAGGATGGATCTGGAAAGCTATGTTTTTTCATCTGGAATTTTTTAGATAGGGGTTTGGGGGGTTTTTGGGTTTTTTTTATGGGACATTCATAAAAACGAGGCTGTTGAGATGGTTTTCTGCCTAGGAATTTAGACTTGCCAGTTTCTTCTGCAAGAATTATTTTAGCATCCCAGCATTGACCACTGAACGATGGCTATCAACCAATTTGCTTGTAAACTAGAACTTGTCAAAATGAGCGTTTATTTTCACTATGTTAAGGAATGCTTCTCAGGCTACAGCCCCTTAATGGTTTTTAAGTCTAACAATTTATCGAGAACAATGTAAGATGAGGATGATAGCAGTTTTAATTTAGAATTGCTGGGATCATCATCCTGTGTCACAAAGAGCTGCGAGTGCACACACGACTTGCATGTGCATTGTAGTGTCTTTTTACTCCCGTAACTGGACTCTCTTCTCAGTCATAAGAATTTAAGCTCTAATAGTTTTTCCTTAATGGAGGGTAATTTAAGTAGTACAATTTAAATGACATAGATCATTTTAACTTTTATAAGCTTCGTTCTGGCACAGGAACATATGAGAGAAATTGCAAAACCACCAAAGAATGAGATGATGTAAAGAGTCAAGAGTCATGAGGAGAATTTGATAGGGGCAGCAAAGTTGCTGTGTGTCAGGGATTTACTGGAGAGCGAGCTACATGGGAAGTTTGCGCAGGCCTTTTGGTTTATTGTGGGTATTTCTAATCATGAGCATCTTCAGAAAAATATCCGCCTAAAAGATACAAGAATTTAATCTGTCTCAAATAGGTAGAAGAAAAATTCCCTCCTTATTCTGAAGTTTGGAAGAGGAAAGGCAAGGCAGTGATGAATGTTTTTAAAATACCATTTGAAGCAGCACGACGTGGTGGTGGCATGTCGCTGTTAATTCATCCTAATACTGTGATGTTTTGTTGTAGAAAATGCACCAAGTTCTGTAAAATAAAATGCAAAAAAGAATCATATTAAGGAATATTGTTTAGGGGTTATTGCTAAATACTGTTCCCTGTGTATGCTTTACAAGGTAGAGCAAGTATATTTGAAATTAACTTTTGCTCTACATGTGAAAGTTCCTAAGTAAGCTTGGTAACACTTCCACACTCAGAAGCCACGTAGAGGTAGTAGTGTTGTTGCTGGAATAAAGTCTTTGAGCAGCTTACTTGAGTAACTTTCCTGGTTTTGACCTTTCTACCTCTCAAGAGTTTCCCTGTCGGGTTGTTAAATTGCATCCCAGGTTGAACCTGAATGAAGTGCTGGGAAAAAACGTCCCAAAGTGCTGGGTTCAGATGCTGACCCAGTGTCTGCTCAGCAGGAAATTCTCCTTCATAGAAAGGCGCCTCCACCCATCATCCTAACTGTTTGAAGTTTTAGGTTGATGTTTTTGTGGTCAGTCAGTGCTGTATGTGTTAGAGATACCATACCAGAGAGCTAATGTAAGAACAGTTGTAACAGCAGGATTAAAATTTCCAGGAGCTTTGTCCACTCCAACACAAAGAGCAGCTCCAGTTTCTAGGGGCCACATTTCTAAAAGCTAAGTGCTGCACAAGCATATGTGTCCCAGGAGCTAAAGCTTCTCGTCTGAAGTTTGGAGTCATTGGGCGTTAGAAGCATAGTGGGGCTGAAACAGTATTTTATCACTTTCAATTATTTCTGCAGTGTCATATAGCTTGAAGGCACAGCTTATTTGTTTACCATGAACACCATCACCTCCTGCAGCATTGAGAAAACAGGCTTTGTATGGCAAAGGCCAGTCCCATCTATTCATTGCTTCAGTCTGCCCTGGACCATCTGCTTAACTCATCATTTCACAACTGGTGACAATCACCCCGATGTCCATATTTTAGTTATTAACGTTTCCAGAAAGCAAAAAATTAACAAGAGAAATGCAGTCCAAATGTGAATCAGTACTCTCCTGTTCAGGCTCGGCTCATTCCTAGCAGAATGAGGCCTGCAGGGACTGCAGCTTTCTGGTAAGCAATGCTCCGTTACACCTTTCCAGTAATTACTGCCACTGGAACCATAGTGCTGACAAGATAGAAATCTGTTTAATGTGAGTCTTCAGCCTTCAAATCGCCAGAATACCTTGATCATTTCTTTAATTGGTGCCACTTCTAAAATTCTCATGGATGAAGAAAAAAAATAATCTTTGAGAAATCGATTACCTACCGGGGGAAGGGAAATTGCAGGACCTTTCCTCCATCTCTTTCCTTTTATGACTTTTGGGAGGTACTAAGCAGTTAGGTTGTGATTTGACAGCCTAGAGTTCTTTTAAAATCCCACCTTCTTCTGCAACTTACTAAAACGCTTGCCTTGATCTCAAAACGTCCTGTTAAAAGGGTACTGCACAGACCCAATAATGAGTGTTTCATACTGCCTGTAAAGATGACTTAGAAATTAGTAAATGACAAAGCCATGGTTGTGTATCCTGTTCACATTTGATCAGCCTCTTGTTATTATTAATATTATTATTGTGATTATGACCTGCGTGACCAAAAAATGTATTTGCACCTGACTTCTATTTAGACAGTCTAAAGGAGGTCAGGCAAGATTTTATTCTTAGACTGTCTTGATCTTTGTGCAGATAACTGTTTTGTTTCTTGGTTTGGTTTGGTTTTTTCTGAGATCCTTATCTAATTCTTTAAAATAAAAGCAGCTATTCAGAGCTCTGATCCAGCTATTGTTGAAGCAAACAACAGCCTGACTTCAGCAGGAGCTGGGCTTGAGCCCCCTCCCAGTTCTACTGCTATTTTCTATTTAGAGTGAAATTCCTCTCAGTGAGTTGAAACTCGTCCCACATTAAACTGATGGCTGTAAGTTACGAATAAGGAATTACAGATCGTGAAAGCACATAGGTGTATTTTACTGAGTATTAGGAACAATTGTTAATAATATAAAAAAGCTTTTGAGATGTACAAATGGAATTTGTTTGTAACAGAAGAGTGAATGTTTAGCTCCTGTAGCACCGTACTCACCTTGCAACAAGAGGTAGCTAATTACTTGAGATATTTCAAGCTTTAAGTAGTCAGTGCAAAGTTTTCTTTATTTTTCAAGCGTATTTTGATTTCACTCTGTTGGCTCCATGGAAACCTAAGCAAACACATTTGCAGTTCTCATCACAGAATCACAGCATGGTAGGGGTTGGAAGGGACCTCCAAAGATCGAGTCCAAACCCCCTGCCAGAGTAGGACAAAACTAAAGCAGATCACTCAGAAATGCATCCAGAGAAGGAGGCTCCACGACCTCTCTGGGCAGTCTATTCCAGTGCTCTACAACCCTTACAGTAAAGAAGTTCCTCCTCATGTTGAGGTGGAACTTCCTGTGCTCGAGTTAGAATCCACTGCCCCTCATCCTATCACAAGGCACGAGTGAAAAGAAGTTGTCCCTGCCTTCTTGATGCCCATCCCTCATGTATTCATATTTCCCTCCATCATCTTAAACTTGCATATTGTGAAGTTGTTGCCAGAACATGATGGGAACCTATCATGGGGATGGATACCCTGGTATCCAGTGCCTTTCTGCATGCCTCACTTGTGCCTGAGGAATTATGGTCCGAGCAGAGGCCACTTTAAACAATAGGAAATGAGCCCAGCAGTGCCACTGAAGTAAAACAGAACGCAGTTGATTTACCTGTGCTGTAATAGTAGCTTTCAGCATCAGTAGCAGCCGCTCGTTTGCGGGAAGGACTCTTTGGGTGTTGAGCTGTTTAGCCTGGAGAAGAGCAGCCTGAGAGGGGATCAGATGAATGTTTACAGAT
>JAAGNO010024861.1:56531-69062 GCA_033439905.1 Ceryle rudis
TTTGACTCTTTATAAGCTTTTGCAGTTCAGCAGAGTTGGGACCCAAGCTGTCTCCCATTCTGAGGTGTCTAGACAGGGTATGAATATGGATTTTGTTGGTTAAGCCATTAGGAGCGGTGATGAAGCAATTCAGCGAACATCCTGAACTGCAGCTCGCCTCATTTGAAGCCCGCACCGCAGAACGGTCTCTGTGTCTTCCCCCCGCAACGCCGTTCGTGCAAGGGAAGATTATATTAAGGCTTTGTGTGCGATGCTGTAATTCCAGCCAGTCTCCCCGAGCCCTCTTGTATGTGAAACAACACCAGGCACAGGCCAGGAAACGACTGCAAAAGGAGATTGTGGAGGATTCGTACCCATGCCCAGCGAGAAAAGCTGATATCCTAACCTAACAGGCTTCAAGAAAAGTGTTAAATCTGCTGAGACCCCAATGGGGACCCTGATCTGGCCGTTTACGGTGCTGCCTCAATGCCTCTGACAGACCCAGGGAGCTCAGGGATGCATGCCCCTGGCTGGGGTAGCTGGGGTGGGGATGACCCATCCCGCTCCGCTCCATGGGGAGCAATTCCCTGAGAACAGCACTTACACAACCCCCCGAAGAGTTCCCGCCGTGGCCATGGCTCACTGAGTGGCCGAGCATCGCTCCTGGTGAAGCCCAAACCGGTTAAATCCCTCTTCCAAGGTTGCATTCCCGTTCCCGGGTCAGCACGTCCCAGTCCAAGCCCTGTTCCACGGGGCTTTGTACCAGCGCGGGGTAAGAAACAGGCTGTGCCCGGGAGGCCTGGCTGTGCAATTAGAGAAAACAAAGAGGGAGAGGGGAATTGTCCGTCCAGCACGGCCAGGGCCGGGGGACAGCCTCAGCTGCCTGTCTCCCAGCTGGCTGACAGCTCTAAGCTGTATTTTTCCCCCCAGTATCTGCTTGTTTTGGAGAGGAGGAGGCTCCCCGCGGGTGGTGACTGCCTCCAGCTGCCCTCCTGTCAGGCTCCACGTGGTAAAGGGCCAATTTGGCACCTTCTCTCTTAACAAACCAGTGCGAGCCAAGATGTGGTCGTGGATGAAACAAATGAGTTATCCAGGCGGGAGCCTTTGGGAAGGGTCCCAGCAAGGGCAGGTTTCCCCTTTACAGCAAGCGAGATGCTGAGAACAGTGCACAGATAATATCTGAGATCTCTCCCTTCCAGAGTGGCAGAAAATTAAATTTCCACGTTATTTATTCGAGCAACTCGCAGAACTCCTAAATGGAGCGGATCAGCCGCAGCCATCCAGTGTGTCGCTTGCCAACCTGGCCCTCCTCGTTTGTTTTTAATTAGCAGCAACATGCAGGGGGCTGAGCCAGCACTGCTGATACCCTGACAGATAACGGAGCTGGCCTCTGCCAGCCAGGGTGATGGGATGTGGCTTAATGAATCCCAGCCTGCTTTGGGTGGGAAGGGATCTTTCAAGCTCATCTGGTCCAACCCCCTGCAGGGAGCAGGGCCATCTGCAACTAGAGCAGGGTGCTCAGAGCCCCAGCCAACCTCCCCTGCAATGGGGCCAGGGATGGGGCAGCCACCACCTCTCGGGGCAGCCTGGGCCAGGCTCTCCCCACCCTCAGCATCAAAAATTTCTGTCCCCATCTTTCTGACAGGCCCCTTGAAGTCCCAAAAGGCCACAAGGCTGAACAACCCCAACTCTCTCAGTCTTTCTTCACAGGAGAGGTGTTCCAGCTCTCTGATCATTTCTGTGGCCTCCTCTGGACCCAAATCTTTTTGACAGGCACCAAATTCCAGGAAAGCTGGAGCACACTCACATCCTTTCAGCTCCTGCTGCAATTGGCACTTGCCTGAGCTCAGATGGCCAGGAGGATTTCTAAGCCTTAACCTCCAGGAGGATTTTAATCTTTGGCAAAGCTAGCAGCTACAGAAGCTGGGCTCGTGGACTCATTTGAAAGACATCTAATAGGGTGGCAAAGAAACCAATATCTATTTTCAAAAATAACGCAGACTTATGGTAAACTCCCTAAAAAAGAAAGTCTGTACGTCACAGACTCCAAAGTGCCTGTTGGGAAAGTAGTTCTTGGGCTTCTAAGACATCTCGTATTATCCAAGTTATTTTCTTTTTGAAAGTATTCTGAGATCTTACTTTTTCTTTTTTTACTCCTAAATCTTAATGTCCCACTGGGGAAAAATAAGGCAAGAACCCCCCAACGCAATGCAGGCAACACCTTCTGGGAAGAACCCTCTCCTGACCCAATATCATAGAATCAGAGAGCAGTAAGGGTTGGAAGGGACCTCTGAAGATCATCGAGTCCAACCCCTCTGCCAGAGCAGGATCACCCAGAGCAGGCCAACCAGGAACAGATCCAGGTGGGTCTGGAAGGTCTCTAGAGAAGGAGACTCCAGATATACCTGTTTTTCAACTTTCCCAAGCCTGCCCATCATGCTGGGGTCTTCAGGCAGCTCCCCCTCCGCCGGCCCTTTGGTCCGATCCTTGTCAGTCATGGAGGATCCTCTCCCAACGATCTGGTCAACTCTACCGGGATTAGAAAATTGCCCCCCACCCCCGGAAAAGGACCTGGAGTCAGTCGGAGGCAGCAGGCGAGGAGGGCTCCGCTTGTCCCGCCTCCATCGGACAAAGCAACAGCCTCTTCTCCCAACTAACACTCCAAATGACTCACAGACACGCAGTGGCACTGAAGTGTTAATTCAGATGCAAAGTTCAGAGCAGGATTAGCAGAGTTTGAAATTATCCGTTTCTGTTTATACAGATAAAAACTGGCACATTATGCACAGTAAATTTACCCACTGCAAAGAACTTCTTTAACTGGCTTTGCTCCAAATCAATTAACTTCTTATTCATCCTGAGACTTTTTTTTTTATTTGGGGGGAAGATCAAGTTTTTCCATCGAGCATTATGTCAATGAGATTTTTTTTTTTTTTCAGTCTTTGCAGCAGTTTCCTCTCCTCGATGCAAATGTAAGCATGGAATTCTCATGTCCATGGAAATGAGCCACTTGCCCCAAGATCCAGACAAGCAGGCGTTGTTCTGACTGCTTTAGTGGACTTATAACAAGGCTGAATTTGGCCATAATTTGCCAAACACGACCAAATTGTCTCCATCTCAGTCCTACTGCAATTCACACCTGTATCGTTGGGTATTTTCTATTAGCAGGGCTCCAAGCTGGGAGCAGCAGAGGACACTCCTGCCAAATCAGCAGCTAAAGCTACTGGGCACGTTGCTCGGTATGAACTTTTTTACGCACGTTACATTTGCAACTCCTCGTTCCCAGTATAGAAACAGCTGGGTTGCTCTACAGCTCTGTATGCAGAGGGAGAGCCAGTCTGGAAGCTGGCAGTCGATTTCATTTGAGGCATCAAATCAAAATTTTCTCAAGCCTGAACACGGGACCTTCTCGATCCCTCAAAAGCCAAGGCAGCCACTCAGTTTTGGAAAAGCTTCTTAATGGCAACCCAGTTTAGGACCTACTTCTCCACCAGGCAAACTTTACTCTTGCATAATGCACCAAACGTAAGGGCGGTGGGGGAAAAGAAGGGTTAATTAGTCTGACTGAAACCAAGTTGAGGTATCTTGAGCGGGAAACTCAAAATGCTTCTTACTGCAGTTCTGCTGTGTGGGCCATGGGTCCATGCACCAGGAGGAGGAAAAGGAAGGAGCTGAACACAGACAGACAGGGGAAAATGAACAAACAAAAACCAAGGAAAGGAATGAGATATGAGGCTATTTCCAACACAAGAGCCATCTATTTTCTTTACATTTGACAGGGACTCAATAAGTACGTTGGCTGTTGACGTTAAGGGACAGATATCGGTGGGTATGGACCAGCGTGGCTCGCTTGGCTTATATCAGAACAACAGCACCAGAAAATCTGGCTCAAAGGAATGAAGTGGATGAGCACATCACGCCAAAGACAGAAAATATAAGCCAACCATTTATTTTAGAGTTTATCTTTGATCCCAGAAGATACTTCATTTGGGCAGGGATGTGACAGAATAGGGCTCCGTTTACAAAGTCACATTAGATCCTTTGCTTAGCAAGCTAAGCACAGGAGCACAAGGAGCACCGAGTGCTCCAATTACAAGCGTGAGGAATACGCATGCCTGATTTCTCTCTTGTAATGGGAGAAGGAAATTACTGACATGTACAGGAACTGCCCAGGAGGGATGCAATTACTGACATGACATACAGCACAAGAAATCCTATGACGACGGTGTTACCGTGTAAGCGAAGAGGTATTAAATCGGATACCTCGGGCTACCTGGGTTTGGAATCACAAGTCAAGGCGTGGTACAGCCACTGTACGACCTCCTCTCCTGTATGCACAAGCAAGTAGACTAGTAAAACAATGAACATGCGTTTCAAGAGGCCCAAAAGTCTAAATGCTACTGACTATTGAGGAAGACCAAGAACAGTCAGGGTGCTCTGTCCTCGTGTCCCATCTAGCACAGCACTAACACTGAAATGTCCACTAATGGAAATGAGGTGTCCTTCAACAGTTGCTGAGTAGAGCAGGAAGGCAGGACAGACTGTAACACAGAGAGGAAAACTGAACATTGCCATGCTACGGTGCATCGTAATAGCTGAGGTTGTCTTGGGCAACCCTATTTCTACCCTTGCAGAAATTGAGGAAGGACTTCTGCTCTCTTCCATGTCCTTAAGAGAAGAGTATCCAGTAAGTGAACCTCACATGACCCATGTGAAGCACAGGAGGCCAGCTGGCACTCCACAGATGGAGTGATTGCTATTATCATATAAAAGAGCACTGACTTCTTCCATCACCTTCAGGTTGGCTACAACTTGCCTGTAAGACCTGCTGTGATTTAAAAGCAGGACTGATGCCCTTCAGAGAGCTCACCAACAAAGCATTCGGAAGCCCTTACCCCTATACCATTGACACCAGAGCCCAGAAGAATTTCTGCTTAATTCTTTCCCTTTGTGTCTACGCTTGAACATAGTCCTGACTCCTGAGGAGGTCATCTTCCACAGTTCTGAGAAAGCAGAGAGCTCTGTCTCGCTTTGGAGGTAGGGTGTACACTGGGTTGGTGTGGTAGGCAGCTGTGAGCCACCGACTTCAGTGCAGAGAGGGGAGAAGAAGGTGAAACAAGTCCTTTACTACTGATGGGAGAAACCAGACTTGAGGTGCCCACCCCTTTGCTTCCCAAGGCAGAGGAGAGTGCTCCTACCCTCAGCAAAGCACAGAGATTTCACCTGTGCCTTAGCTGATACAAGAGAAGAGAGGAATTTCCTCCTGAGCTCCCAACTCATCTGTACCTAGCCGAGTACCACAAAGAGCAGGGGATCCTTTTAGCCATTATCAAGGAGTCTGGGGTTTTGTCCAAATTGGGCAGCAAAGCTCAGAAGATGAAGAAGAGAAACCACATTCCACCTCTGCAAGCAAGCGGAGGGGGGTGGTGTACATTCCTACTGAGTGGCAAAGGACCACGAATCTCCTGAGATGCCAAACCCCACTTCTGCACCACGCTCTGTGGGGAGCCTTGTGTCTTCCCAACACTCATTTTGGCTCCCTCAAATACACAGAGAGGGAAGAATTCAGCTGAGGCTTTGGAAGAGCCATGCCTGGGTTTTTTTCCCTTTGTGGCAGAAGAGGACTCAAGAGATTTCTAAAAGACAAGCTGTGCCATCTGCTGTCCTTGGTAGGCTCTGCTGGGTCTGACTTTGGGAGGGAGAGAGAAAGGGGGTTGCTCTTTAAAGCAAACTTTGATATCTTTCCCGCTTTCTAATGATAGAAAAAAAAAGTAAAGTTTTGCATCAGCCACAGTGCAGGTTTTCTCATGCTTCATTATGCTTCATGCCAACAGTGCATGCAAAGAGGTGTAAATATGGCACCCTTGGGCCAGAAGCAGACATCAAAAGGTCAAACGGCTCAAATGAGATAAAAATGAAGTGTTTGGGAATATATAGTCAATTATTTTCTTTTTATTTTTTTTCCTTTTATCTCGTATAATTTTCGTGTACACAATCCAGGCATTGAAGCCAAACCCCCTTCATCCATGTCACAGGACTGGCTACTTACCTCCTTTATTTGGCAATAAAGTTTGCTCTAGACATATTTTGACCAATAGCTTCTCTCTAAAAATTAGAGCTGAGGTTGCACTATTCTCTGTTAGATCAGCTGGTCAAGGGAATTACATCTAAATGGTCTGCTACAGCATGGAGCAAACACCTTCAGCCAGACCACAGCCGTGGACATCCACTGGCATCCAGGTGTCTTTGGTGGGAGCTATTTGTAGAAACCTTTTGGCTGAACTGAGCCCTTATCGCTAGAGCACCACAACACAACCCACGGGGTCAAGATGGGCCATCACTTGGTTTTGTCCCTCCGGGCAGCATTTGTCTAGAACACGGGTGTGCAGGCTAAAAAGGAGAGGCTGGTGCAGCCCATGGGGACCGCATGGCATGTGTCCCCACAGCATGGACCCGTGGCACTGAGATGATGAAGGCCATGGCAGCAATGGAGCGTCACACAGAGGTGGTTTTGGATTTGGGCTTGGGTCTGCTTACAGCTCTGGTTGCCATCCATCAAGGCACCTCGAGCACCTCATGAGTCCCATGGGTGGCTCTGGAAGGATCCATCAGGCACCTTGAGCACCTCATGAGTCCCAGGGGTGGCTCTAGAAGGATCCATCAGGCACCTTGAGCACCTCATGAGTCCCAGGGGTGGCTGCAGGAGGATGCAGCTGCCAAAAATTAAGCACAGCACAATCCTTTTAATGGGTGGGAGCAGAGACTTCAGCAGCCTTCTGTACTCTGCTGCTTTTGGGAGACTCTAAGCCCCAGCTCAATAAGGAAGATGTGAGAAAATTCATTAAAAAAAAAGGGAACAATTATTAAAAAAAATTGTCCCAGGAGACTAGTGGGCATGTAAGAAGAGATTTTTAATCTGGCCATCAGTGTTAGAAACTGTAAAAACAGGGTGGAGAAGAAGTTATTAACGTTAAGCTGATACAGCAACAGGCTTGGATTGAATAAAATTAATATCCCAGTTTGAGGTCTCCTCCCCTAGAATCACCTTTTCTGTGTGCGAGCCCCAAGCTTGCACAGAAAAATCCTGCCCCTGGTGAAGGCTTGTTGCACATCTAATCTTACAGCTTAAATACAACACAATCCGTTTGAATATATATTTTTATTTCCAAATCAAAATCCCTCTGCAGACAAGAAAGTTGTTTCATTTTTAAAGATGAGTTTCAGGTCTCATCGTTCAGCAGGGAGAAGAAAAGGGGGAAAACGTTTTTCTGAGGGTATCTTTTTTTTTTGCCAAGCGTAAAGCTTGGGGCTTCTGGAGAATTCTCTTAATTTTTTTTTTTAATCTTTGAGCTAGCTGAGGGGGGAAAGGTAAGCTTTCAATAGTGCTTTTACTCACATTCCTCTAGTGAAGATTACTCAGAGCAGCTTAAATAAAAATCAAGAGATTTGTCATGTATTAGCTCTTAGGAAGGGTAAGTATATTTAGAAGGGAAAAAAAAAATAAAAAATGAGGCTAAGCTTGCTGCATTTTAAAATCACCTAATATTTGTGCCTGGAAAATGACTTTCTGGCCAATATTTCTATCTGCCTTGGGTTCCCGTGGTCTCAATACAAGGTAAAAACACAGCTCAGCTCATGGCCCTGCTGACCAGACCTCAGAATGCCCTAAAACGGGACCTTCAGTGAGAATGTATTCCTCATAGCAATTGCTTCAGGTACAAGTTTTATCTAAGGAGAGAATTTCAGGGCAGTGAGAAGAATTTCACTGTGGGACTCAGGGCTGGGTTTGACTCCTGCTCTTCTTTCTGCTTGCAAAATCAGAATTTTATTTATTTTAATATGATTCTTGTGGTTATAATAGTTGAATACATTTTATTTTCCCTCCGTGGTCAGTAGAGTTGCATCAGCAAGATGCAACCACTGTGTTTATGGGATACAAACCACTTCATTCTTACTTTGCCCACTGAAGTGAACTCATTTTGCAGCACAACAAGCTGCAGAAGCTCCTCTGCTTTGCGTGTGGAGTGTTTCATCTTTTAGAGGGTGGATCTCTCAGCTTATGTTGGCTTTGTGGGTAAATGTTCCGCCTTTTACGTTTGAAGATAGCCTGATAAAAAAGTTTGTAAAGGATATAATTTAGCTTTCTAACACCTGGAAGAAGATTGAAAACAGAAAATGCGCTGGCTGAAGAAACTGATGGTTCTTGATGACTCTACAAATGTCCCTTTGGTTTGATTCCCCCCAGCCCCACCTTTGGCTTGCCTAGTGTGAAAGCTCATTACTGAAAGTAAATCAGAGCACACGCAGAGTAGCAAGCCCTTCTGAGTCATCATTTGATAAGCTAAGTGATAAATGCCGTCATATAACTGGCATGAAAGGGGTTTGACATAAAGCAAATGAAAAATCCAGAGAAAGCGGCATTTTGGTGAATCCTAACCTAGGCGAGTATTGGGGAGATTCTTTGGAAGAATACATGGGTCCTTTGGTTGGATACTTCTTATGCCGGGGAGTTGAAGGGGGTGGGGGACCCACAATCATATCTATCCTGGCAAAGTAAATAAGAAAAAAGACACCAGCAAAACGCATAATGAAGCAACACGTAGAGAAAAGTTGGTCAGGAAAGTTGCAGAAAGAAACAACTGAAAAACAGAACGACAGAGAGAGAAAGAGAGAGAAACTGGAAATATATTCCACTGGAAACAGAAAGCTCTCTCCTGCCACCTGCTTGTTGGTGAAAGCCAGAGTCTTACCCACCCCGGGGTAAGATTTGGAGTTTAGGCACCACCGAAACATCACTGGGAGATCCCTCCCCCACCCCAGATATAACAGGCAACATGCTTTACCCGCTGGAACATATTTGCATAGGTGTGGCAATATCCCCTTGAGGTGGTTGGATAGGAAACAACATAGAGTCATTCTCCTTTCGGTTCCAGTGCTAGAAAACCCAACCTCAGCTAGTCAGAAAAGCACGAGCCGTTGGGAGCATCCCGAGAGACGCTGCGGGATTGGGTAACTCAATGAATGGGAGACATCCATGGTTGGCAAGGTGTCAGGATGAGACAGGAGATGGTGTGAACACAACGCTGAAAAGAGCACATTACAGACACAGTGACAGAGGCTTTCATGATTAAAGAGGAAAGTGCATGTAAACACCCCAGAAATTTGCTTGAAGGCAGCTTTAATCCACCAAAGCTCTGGCTATGAGAGGTCACAGACAGCCCTGCTGAGCTGAGCTGGCAGGGAGAACATGGTGCTTTGATTGCTGAGGAAAGGGAAATGTAATTATCTACTCTCCAAGGTGCCCCATGACAACCTCCCTGAGCTCCACCATATGGGTGCACTGTACCTCTAGTGCCAGTTGGTCATGCCTCAAGGTTGGTGACGGCCACCCCAGGTACATACCTCATCTAGAGGGTGCCCCTTCCAGTTACAGGGGGCTGGTGACCAGCCACAGGACCTCTTGGTGCCCATCTGGCTATGATGATGAGAGCTTCAGTGAAGCTGACTGGTAGCCCTGGATCCCAAACCCAGGTAATTCACCCTGCTGAAGCAACTCCTGCTCCTCCTGACCTCCCTGCAACGGGGTGAAGGGCAGCCCTAGCCCAGTCCAGCCTCAGCAACCTCAGTCCCACAGTCCCATGGGTACAGCTAAGAGGAGAATTCAGTTTGGTCTTCAAAAGATGCAATTCCTTACTCCACCCCCCAAAAAAAAACCACCCAGCCAACCAATCTACTTTGTCTTTCAGCACATCACCTTGAAGAACTGGCAATAGGAGGTTTGGGTGGACTTTGGTGAGGCAACCTGCCACACCAGCTTGGCGTGTTGAAAACTCAGGTGGTCCCACCTGGAACCAGTGGAGATGACAACTCCAGTGGTTCACTACCCACTGTGGAGGCAGCCTGGAGGCCTCTCCTTTCAGGTTACTAAAGTTAGGAAATATCAAGCCCGTTCTCCTCCTCTTTCCCCTCCAGATTCAGCTACATGGCTTGGATCTATAATCACTGAATTTGTACCGAATGGGGGTGAGAGGCTCCAAGAGAGGAGATTCTCCAGGATATTTTAGTCTCCATCACACTGGAGAATTTACCTTCTGGCTGCATATCTAGGAATGGGAAACGCACAGCATGTGGCAACGCTCGGAAAGTTACCTCTGCTGCTCAAACATCAAAAATGGCCGAGTTAAAGTTGTCTGAGAGATTAACAGCAGAAGAGAGATTCTTTTTCCTAAGACAGTTTTCCTGTTCGATATTAGCTGCCTGCACACCCAAAGACATCTTTTTGACTCTACCAGGGACCTGGGTGGATTTAAAATTAAAACAAAACTTCCTCAATAGCTCCCAGAGGAAGCCATTGGGATTGTCTGGGTTGTCACAGCCATCAAGGGAAACACTTTGAATCTCCAAGTGTAAAAGTCAGCGGTACGTTACTTTGACTGAAGATAGCCTATGGCCAAGCCCTGCCTCTGTTCTGGGTGTCCTTCGAACTCAGCAGAACAGGAGCTACTTCTGCTGAGCCAACAAGGCTGGGGGGTTGGTTGAGGGTTTGGGGTCTCACTTTTAATGTGGGACATCAGGGCTGAGGGAGGAGTGGGCAGATGAAAAGGTTTAGCTCAGATCTTCTGCTCAGGGCACCAAATTCATCTCGGGTGGGTTTTTTTAGGTTTTTGGTTTTATTTTTGTGGGGTTTTTTTTGAAAATGAAACTTCAAATGTCCTTCTCAGTTCTGTTTGTCCCTTTTTCACACTTCTTCCCCTATTAAAACTAACTCTTCTCCATCTAAACTTTGATCCCAGAAGCTGAAATGCAGCACAGCTAAACCACACCTACAGGGGTGGGCTGGAAAGCCTCATCTGGGTGTATTTTCAGCAGACTGAGGAGGGATTCCTCCTCCAGCAGCTCAGCATCCCACCAGCGGGAGAAAGCCGCTGCTTCCTCGCTAACCCCCCTGCCTGTAGCAGCAGGGTCACAACCAGCGCTACTAGATTTTATTTTGTATCAGAAAGGTACCAAATCAGCTACATTAACCTTAAGAATAGGGCACCAAACCTCTGCTGTTCCTGCCAGGAGGATGACAGCATCTGCCTTACCTACGGGATATACTAAACCGACAGGAACTCCCAAAGTAAAAGAGGAGGATGAGCTGTGATTTTATGCGTGCCTGTCTTGGTGTGGCCACTAAGACAGTTTTGGTGGCATAACATCACTGTTTGCAGTCCCTGGCCTGCTCATCTCTGAGGGTTCCAGGCACAAGCACTGATGTTTTCCATGAGGCTTTCTCTTAGGAAGAAAAAGAATAAGCTGTAGCTGCAGAAAGTGTGTCTCTCCTGGCAGCACCTCCACAATGAACAAAAAATAGTGGAAAAAATGAAGCAGAGAGAGAGGTCTCTTGCCTGGCTTGAAGGTTTTTAATCCGGGAGAGCATGTCCAGGTGACCAGCTGAATACTGCTCGATGACATCCATCACGTCATAGGGCCGGAGACTCTCCTTAAACTTGCGCTTGGAGACGAGAAATCTCATAATGCTGCAGGAGATGGGGAGGAAAAGAAAAATATAGTCCCTGGACTGAAGCCTGACCCACTTAGTGCTGGATAAAAACCCTCAGAAGGAAACTGGAATAAATCCCAACCTCATGGGTTTGGGAGAGGATGAGGCAATAGGGATGGGGAAGGGGACTGCGGGGGCTCGTGGCTGAAGCCCTGCCCGCGATGGGGGGGTCTCTGCTGCCCCTTGGACTATCAGCTGCGCGAGCGTCCTCTCCGCACCGCTCTTCTAAATGTCAGCATTAAATCTCAGAGCTGGTGAGAACGATCATTTGGATGCAACCCTGCGGGGGATTTTCCTGTTTCTCCATTTCTTCCTTCCCTCAGCAAAAATTGCCCTTTCTGGCAGAATTTTCTGTAAAGGAGGGCAGGCCACCCAGGGGAAAACCAGCCTGTGGCACAGACGTTTCAGCATTTGCTTGGGCTTTAAATTTCTCCCCCCTCGCCACCCCCACCCTATTATTTATTTTTCCAGCCTGCTTTCCCCCTCTCGCTCTCTTACCACACTGCCCTGATGCTGACTTTCAGTCCTGGTGTCAAATCTTCTGTCACAAACTCACAGTTGCAGCTTTTGTTCTCGTCGGGAATGTCTTCTCCAGGGAGGCTGGCTTCTGGGTTTGGGAGAGGGAGGAATAAAGACAACATGTAACTATTTCCCATGGTGGTGCCACGTAAAGAAAGACGAGTCAGATGGCAAATGGGGAAGCACCAGATATATCTTTGCTGAGCATCCCGATGGGAAGCATTTCCCAAGGTGTTAAGGTGACATCCAGCAATAGCATGCACAGCCCTTATCCGTTTCTAGATGTCCAAATCCTTCTCCTCTCCCCAGCCCTGTGTAAGTAAATCTATACATTGCTGTGGGTATCATCAGGAGGTTTCTTATCTCTTTTTAAGAGGAAAAACTTTTGTGGCGGGGGTGACCAAGCCCTGGCCCAGGCTGCCCAGAGAGGTTGTGGAGTCTCCTTGTCTGGAGAGATTCCCAACCCGCCTGGACCCTGCGCTGCTGGG
>JAAGNO010024861.1:78259-99423 GCA_033439905.1 Ceryle rudis
GCAATGCCACCCCATATCCCCAGGCAGCCACGGGGACTGGTGGCGCTTCCGGGGCTGTTCTGGAGCTGGGGTCTGAGCATTGCGGGGCGGGAGGGGGATACTGAGCATGCAGAGCTTCCGGAGACACATGGGTTACTCTCCTCTTGGTCTCCTCTGCGGTCCCTACAGAAAGATGCAGGCCCTTCTGTGCAAATAATCCGCTCCCCTAAAAGGCAACTGATTATTTCCAGATTACTGTCAGTCCCAGCATGAGTCTCTGACACCAGTTTAATCAGTTGGAAGGTCAAAGGCCAACCCAGGCTAACATGGCCTATAGGGGGTGATTGACACCATGGGCAGGCGCAGTTAGCGACACCTCGGACACCCCGGGCAGGATGAGCAGGGGCCCACTGAGTCAACCAAAGGCATCCTCCAGTGCGTACAAAAGCCTTAATCACACCCCTGAACAGAGAGATTCATGTTGTGTGTGTATCTCAGACAGACAAGTACATACATTGAGATACAGATCGATATACGCACAGATATACACACACATTACAAGGTGGCCCAGTCCAGCATTCACCCAGTATCACAGCCAAGGCCTTGCTGAGTTCATTACGGGTCAAGGACAAAGCAGAGCTGAGGACAACCTTCTGAAAAGGTTCCTCACATTCCCTTCAGGATTGAACTCATGCTGGACAAAGTAATCTGAGTTTTAGCTTCCCAGTTCCCTGGAACCCTTCCATTTCTTTTTCTCTGATATTAATGTATTATTATGATGATTTGGCTCAGCAAGTTTTAGCTTTTCACCCAATCATATTTTGGAAAAATACAAGAGGAAGAAACATGGTCAGATGCCTTCAGATGTGTAGCAAACCATCTGTTAAAGAGCATCTGAAGCACACATTTCACACCGGAGCCTCCATACTGCTGGCTAACCAAGTGTTTCAATTTTTGACCTTACAAGCAGAAAGCAAAATCAACAGAGACACGATGAATTTCCAGCCTGATTAACTGTAAGCAATCAAACCCCATTACCACTCTGATGGGCTGGCTTTCTGCAGCAGGAGGGGTGAGAAAAGACCCACCAAAGAGCAGCCCACCCTTCCCTGGGGTTATGATGCAGGGAGGACTCCTATTTGGACCCAGCACGAGAGCAGCGTGGTCTTGGAGATGTGATGGGCACTCACTGCTCCTGCAGCAGCAGCCGGCCCGGGGAAGGGCTGGAGACCACTTCACCCAGCCGAGGCAGATGGCAGGGTGGACACAGCACCCAAAGCGAGGAGCAAGAGAGGAGGCTCTGTAAGCAGGCTTTTTTTTAAAAAAGAGAGGAAAATAAAAAGGGGGGAGAGGTACACCGCATGTAGAAAGAGGTGAGCATCTTTTCTGCTCATCACAGCCTGGGCTCCACAGCACGGGGAGGGGAGCTCCTGTCCCCCCGAGCAGGTCAGCACACAGCTTTCCCAGCCATGGATGGATGCAGACAAGCTCATAGTGGCAAACAAAACAGAAACGACAGAGCAAGGATGTAAGCTGTCTCTCAGATCGGCTGTCCCATCTTACACCAGATCAAGCGCCACCCAAGTAATCCCAGGTGACCTCCACTGTGCTAACCCCAGCGCCTCGCCACGTCCTCCCACCCCAGGCAGCAGCTCTCTTGAATGCTGTCTGGGCAGAAACCAGCTCAGCTACGCGAACGGCAAGACCCTGGAGCTGCTCCATGCACTGGCAGGGTGTGACTGAGGTGCTCCCTGCTTGTCTTGCACAGCACATTCCCACAAGCCGTGCCAGCATCTCTTCTCCAACTTAAAATATATTAAGATGCAAAATAGTGAAAAAGATGGTTCTGTTCTGTCTGTCGTGAGGACTTTGTGGTGTCTCAGTTATGGAAAGAGGAAATCAGCCACTCCCTACACATAACTATGATGGGAGAAGATCCAACTACCTCCAGACGAGAGACTGTGTCTCCTCACAGCGATGGAAAAGGAAAGTGGCAAATCCTTTACCAGCTGAAGTAGTAAAAGTGAAGAGCTGGGGTCTGCTATGAGACGATTCATCCCGAGGAGCTTCCCAAGCAAAAGAGTCATCAGTGCCAGACCATGGCTGGATGATTAACTGCCGGGTGGGCTGAGAAACAGGATGAGTTTTCTAAGGGCAGGATGACACACTGAGCGTCATTGTGAGGCTTCTGGAAAACAAAGTGGGTGAGAGATTTTGGATGTGAATGTAAAAGATCCAGAACCTTTTATCTGGGAAAACAGGTGATTTGCAGCCCACTGACTACAGGGGCTACTGTGCAAATTTCCTTCCTGAGGTCAGAGATATTTTAGAATCATGGAATTGTTTGGGTTGGAATAGACCTTTAAGATCATCAAATCCAACCATCAACCCAGCACTGACAGATTGAGATGGAAAAGGGCAGCAGGAGCAGGTAGAATTGAGATTGCTGTAACAAAACACAGAAGAAAAGAGCTTTAGTTCTGTGAATGAAGCTGAACTGAACATTATGGAAAGGACTCAAATGTCCCATCCATGGCAGCTGCAGACCCTCAACTTACAGGTCTAGTTTAGCATCTTGCAGTGGAGAGCAGAGAAACTCCAGTGTGATAGGAGCCAGAAACACTACAGGAGCAGGAAGGCAGCATTTGGAAATGACCCTGATGAAGGAGCTATTAATAGTAAGAAAATAGTCTGAAAAAGGGCAGTGAAAGGCTATTATTGCTTCTTTCTGTGACAGACGAAGCTAGCAATGCAGAAAATGAACAGGGGAAAACATGCTACCCCTCTGAAGAAATGCATCCAACCTACTGTTTTAACTGGTGGAAATGAACGCTGCGAGAGAAGACTGAGATTCAAAAGAAAGAAATAAGTAATGCCTCAGAAACAAGTGCCTGCAATTGCGGGGACACTGGCTGGTGTGACCCTATGAGGGACCATTGGTCCTCAGATTTCCTCAGCTATGGAGCTGATCAGGTTGAACAGAGATTTCATCTCATTGCACAGTCATAAGCCTGTGAGAAACGTAGAGTTACCCTTTGACCTTCCTGAAGCCACGGGGGGGTGGCCAAATTTTCGGCCTTGATCTGCTCCCAGAGAGCACTTCCCACATCACGATGCTCCCTCTGCTTGAATAAAGCTGGATGGTGGCTGCTTTCACTCACTGCACAGGCTGAGACCTGACATGGGGAAAAAAATTAATTCTGGATAGTTGAAACATGATCTTGGTGATTTGGGTTTTTTAGCAGGAAAGTGGATGAAGTGCTACAGAGGTTCTGCTTGAAAAGAAAAGCTCAAATGAAAGACAGGAAAAAAAAAAAAAAAGGGTGGTGGTAGGGAGGAAGGATGACATTTTCCTCCCTTTAGTCAACACCATATCTACCCAGATATCTTTGGTTGGATTTTAAGCCAGGGAAAAAAACATTTCTGGCCTTTTCTAACCAAAAAGGCACAGCAAAAAGTTACATCTGCAAAATGTCAGGCTCTGGTTATACTTCTGAGAATCATGTTCAGTGTTTACAACATTCAGGCTGTGAGCTACGTTTTGAGGTGAGATGGAAGACCTGAAATCCAGGCAGGTGATCTCCACAGACCATCAGTTCTGTGTCTCACCTACCAAGAAAAACAAACAAACAAAAAGAGATTCAATCCCAGAACTACTTCTTAAAAGAACTGGGAAAATAGAGGGTAAAAAAAATATCTCTCTGAATTAGTACTTCTAAGGGGCTGAAGAGTACACTGAAAGTATCCCAAATACCAGCCCTGTTGCTTTCCCTGGGACATGTGAATAGAGAAAAGCTCTCCCATAGCTGAGATTTATGGCTGGCCTTGGAAGGTGCTCAACACGTCTCAGAGGGCACCCAGCTGAGCACACTCTGCACGGTGGACTTGAGGCGTGGAGGGAAGACAGAGCAGGGACCGTGCTTCATCCAGAGGCCGTGAGGCCAAAGGAAACAGGGTGAAGAAAAGCTGTCTCTGCCACACAAGGTCACGCTGCGTCGGAGAGCCCTCCGTGTCCCGCGGGGCAGCAGGTCCACGCAGCCCCATGCAGCGCGAGGAGCTCAGGAGCTGTTGCTACCTGGGTGACGTGGCGGTAGCTTCGTGTTCCTGTGTCACCGGGTGATGGAGACACGGGCAAAGCAGCACCTGCCCACCGGCACTCACCGAGCCCGCCTTAGACCATTTCAGCTACGACTCCAGCAACGAAAGGAAAAACAAAGCAGCATAAACCAAAGCCCTGCTGTCACCCCAGGTAAGGCGTTTGCCAGCTCTGCCCGTGCTGCCCACCACTCTCTACCCGCCCCCAGCCTCGCTATCCTCGCAGCTACAGCCCGAGGCAGACTGGAAGGAAGATGATTTAAGGTCCAGCATAAACGGAGATACATTGGACTGCCACAGCACAGGAAAAGCACATTAATACCTAGAACGCTTCCCTCGATGGCATCACGACATGGTACACACACGCACACGCATACATAGAAATCTACGGGTAATGCATGGGGATGGCGTGTTGGCAGTGATACAGACCTTGGCGATGGTTCAGGCTGCTGCTCTTTCCTTTAAACAGAAGCAATAGTACATTAGCATGGTATCAGGTGGCAAAAGATGTTGCTGCTTCACTGTTAAAACATAACGAAAGGACAATACCAAACAATACAACTAAGTGGAAGTTATGAACAGAAGAAAGGGAAAGGAGCGCTTAATTCCTGGAGTTTCTGGCCCGGACAGAAGATCACTAGAGACTCACACAACCTCAGAGAAGACACATAACAACGCACAGGGTTGAAGAGTTTATCCCAACCCATCCTTGTGCCTACGCACGACTGAGACACCTGATGGTCGTGTGATTTGTGTGAGCACAGGAGGACTTCTGTGGGCTCAGGGAGAGGCCGCCTTCCTTTGGAAATGCACCACTCCGAGATGTTTCTGCATGTAGGGAAGGATTTGAACGGCTCCCGTGACCCTGGTGCATTTGCTTTTCATTCCTGGCTGTTGGGGCAGAGCTCGTGTCAGACCTCTTGACGGATGGCTTCACACCGCAGTGCTAACGTGTGGTGCTGGGAGGAGGGCACTGGTGGGAAGGGGTATGGACCCCTGCCCTGACATCTTGATACCCTAGGTGGGGTTTCTGCCTCCAAAGCCTTTGACAGCTACTTTGCCAAAGTAATTGGCAAAGACTACGTGGAGGGAGTGGCACACCACAATTTTTGTGTGTGCTTCCCTGTTGAGATCCAAAACCCCTTGATTGCGCTAAAAAAAAAATCACTGATGTCGAGGACAAAGTCAGCTGAACATCTGCCAAAGGGCAGGCAGAATACTGCAAGCCAAACTAAGGCCATGCTGAGAGAAAAAAACACCCTCTCACCTTCACTGACCAGGCATCTTGGTGGCATTTCCCTCCAGCAATGAGGAAAACCTGCCCTGCCTTCAGCTACTGACTCACAGCTTCTTAACACTGGGATGCTGCATTTAACCTGGGGCCCTGAAGCAGCTTTGGACCTGTGGCCCCACACGACAAGCAGCAGATTTGTGTTGCTTGGCAGATAAGGATCTGCCTCTTCTAGCTCAGGCATTCTACAGGAAAATCCGGACTGCAAGAAGACCTGGGCAAGAGGAGCTCGATTCCCTCTGAGCCTGATGTGCAACAGCCCTGCTTCTGCCTCCACCCTGCAGCTCCCCCTGTGATGCTGAGACCTTTCTCCCTTAGGCTGAAGGCAGCAGCCTGGAGAGACTAAAAAAAAAAAAACCCAAAAATCCCCCTCCACCCTCTGCTCCTTGCTCAGACCAGCTCGGAAGCCCAGCCTCAGTCACTACCTCAAATAGTCTCACATTTGAAAGTTTGCAGCCTGACCCATGGGTCTACAGATCTCTACACTCTGCAGAGACATGAGGCAGGTCCCACCCCACACCTCTCCAGCCGGCCTTGATGCTCACCAGCGTGGCCAGCACCTCCCCATCCCTCCCAGGGTTTGCACACTCCCCATTCACCAAATGGGACAAATTCACCTGCTTAAAAAAAAAACCAACAAACCCAGAATTATCCCTCCCGAGCACAGGTTTAAGCTGCAGGACCCCTGGGGAAGTCACATCTACCTCACCACAGCGAATTTAGCAAAAAATTCTCACCACTGCAACCTCTGCTCTTGGGGAAGGTGAGAGAAGGCTGGAGGGAGCAGAGAATGAACTAACACATCCTGGGCCTGAGTCTCCTCTGAGGGTGGTGAAGAGCAGGAAGATCAGCAGAAAACTAGGAATGCTACCTCGGATCAGACCCTTTGGAAACGTGACTTTGTGTTGTCAGCCAAGCACTGTGATGTTCCTCCAGAGCCAAGTTAGGCTGCAGAAATTCATCTACAGCATGGCAGAGGGATGGGGAGGAGGTCGCTGAACGACCCATGGGGGACCAAACTGCCAAAACCTCTCACATCTTCAAGGCTGTCCATGTGCCAAAGGCAGGAAGGAAAAAAAAAAAAAAAAAAAGAAAAGAAAAGAAAAAAAAAGAAAAGAAAAAGTTGCAAGGTGCTTTCCAAGCTCTCTTAACTCTGCTGCTAACCTGAATGTCAGTCCCGATTTGCTCTTCAGGTTCCTCAGAAGCTCCAACTGGTTCAGAGGAGGGATGAGTCTGGAGGGAGAAAATAAAGAGCATTAATATTCAGGCAGAGCTGATTTCAGAGCCTCCTGTCTTGGAAACCTCCCCCACTGCCCCATCCTTTCAACAAGAACCAGCTTTGTGCCACCAACTGCAACAGGAGGACAGCTCGGGATGGATGGAGGGGGGTTTGGCTGCTACTTCCAACAAAGTCCTAAGGCAGGGTGGTGGGGGAAGAGAGAGGGGGTGACAGCAAGAGAGAGAGAAACTTGTCTGCACCACCTTATTGTGAGCCTCCCAAAAAACAAGTAACTGCCCAGGTTTCTGAGTGGTACTGTGGTGTCCTGGCAGGAGACCTGTTTCACCACCCGTAGTCTAGCCGATGGCATCGCTTTGTTGGGAGATCAGCTCTTCGCCTGGCTGTTAAGTGGCCAAAAGCTCCAGTTTTGGAGGCAAATGGAAAAACTCAACCCTGCTGCCCTTAGGAATGCAGGAAGGCACGGGAAGGAGCAGCTTAAACAGGGACCTGAGGTTGGGAGCATCCCAGGAGAAACAGCAATGCGCTCCAGGGTCAAGTTTAACCAATTCCTCTACTATCCACGTCAGGTTTTGCCCCAAATTGAGGCAAACCCAAGTATCACTGCCTTCTAGGAACCATGGGTTTCCTTCCTTTCTGAGGAAGAAAAGGAACCTGATGATGGGAATCCTAAAAACCACTGAATTAGCTCCCACAGCCACTTTTGGTTTTGTCCCTCAGACCCTGGGAGACTGGGGCTCGCTTCATAAATATTTAACATTCCATTCACAGTGAGGTTTCCAACCAAGAGAGAAGTTGACCTGGAGGTGTCGGGGGGAGGACGGAGAACGCTGCCCATGGTTGGGAAGAGTAACATCTAACTTAAGAGCTCACTTAGGAAGTCAAGGCCAAGAGAGCTCATCCCATGGCTTGCTGCAAACTCCTTTCGGGGCCATCAGCATGCCCTTGTCAAAGTGTCCAAGTGCCACATATCACCACAGCGCCCAGAGGGTGCAGAGGCAGCAGAACAGCCGCCTCTGGTCACACTTGTGACGAGAGAGGGGGAGGATGAACCACTGCAGGGATGAAGGGGAGGACAAGGGGCTGCTGGTGGGCTGGGAACAGGCTGCCCGTGTCTGAGCGGCTGGGGCCATAGCCCAGGGCAGAACGTATTTGTGGCTTTGCTGGGAAGCGAACCATGGAGGTTTGAACGAAAACAAGAAAGACCTACCCAAACTGTCCCAAAACCACAGCTTAGGACTGGAGGGAAAGTGCTTGGAGAGTACCAGACTGGTCTTGGCTGAGGTGCTGTGAAAAATGGGTCTGTAAAATAAAGGCAGAGCTATTCACACACACCTTTTTTCAGCCATTAGAAGACCAAAAGTTCCAGTTTTCCTCTAGGTGAAAAAAGCACCCCAAAACAACTAGAAAATCCTATGCTCTGCACACACAAAACTCGTCCTCCAAACCCGAGCTGTCCAGCAGAGCAGATTTGGTGTTCACAAAATTGAGGCAATCGGAAAATTTTCCAATCCTAAGTACAGAGAAAAGAATAAAGAAAAATAGCCTGAAAATTTTGGCTTGGCTCCCCAAGTCCATCTCTGCTCACTTCCATCCAGAGAAGAGCGCATCCTGATCTGATGAATTAATGATCCTCTTTGCCCAAGACATCAAGAAGAAGCTGACCTCGGTGAAGTGGAGCAGTGCATGAGTGCTGGGCTGCCACCTCCCTTCAAACCCACCGTAGGGTTTTGTTCCAAGATGGGAAGATGGTGGTGCCAAGCACGAAGTGTACTTAGCAGGCAGCGAAAGGTGCACAACTGTTCTCTGGCAAGCTAGTGTCTCAGGAAGGTCCATACCCAGCAGAACATAGGCCAACAGCCCCAGTTTCTCCATCTGGGATCACGAATCCAGGGCTCCCGCTGATGTAAGTCTCAGAGCTGAGGAGCTCATTAGCTCACTAGATAGAAGGATCGAGGATCCCAGAAGCAGCTCCTTTCTTTGCATTAACCCGTAACATGAGGTTGGCTACACTCTGCTGAAGGGGCCATCTCTTGGGCCACCACAGATGCTTCCATGCAAAGGTAAAGTCACACAAGCAAACACAGAAAGTCACTGTTTCTGTGGTAGGGTGATCATAGAATCATAGAGTGGCTTAGGCTGGAAGGGACCACAGACATCATCTATTCCAACCACCCAGCCATGGGCAGGGACACAGCTCAACTAGACTAGGTTGCTCAAGGCTTTATCCCACCTGGCCTTGAACACCTCCAGGGAGGGGCATCCACAACCTCTCTGGGCAATCTATCCCAGAGTCTCACCACCCTCATACTGAAGAACTTTTTCCTAAGATCCAATCTAAACCTATTTTCCATCAGTTTAAAACCATTTCCCTTCATCCTATAGCTGGACAGTCTTGGGTAGAGTCCCTCTCCAGCCTTCCTGCAGGATCCCTACAGGTATTGGAAGGCAGTTATAAGGTCCCCCTGGAGTCTTCTCTTCTCCAGGCTGAACAATCCCAGCTCCCTCAGCCTATCCTTGTAGGAGAGGTGCCCCAATCCTGAATCATCTTTGTGGCCTCCTCTGGATTCATTCCAACAGATCTTATGTCCCTCTTATGGTGGGGACACCAGAACTGGACACAGTATTCAAGGTGGAGTCTCACAAGAGCAGAGTAAAGGGGGAGAATCACCTCTCTTGATCTGCTGGCCACACTCCTCTTGATGCATCCTAGGATACTGTTGGCCTGGTACAGACGTGGTGGCAAACCCCAGTGTTTTACTGAAACCATAACTATCAAAAAATGGTGTAAACTCATCCACATAGTTGACCAGAAATCTAACCTGAATTGAAGGCTCAGCCTAACCTGACCCTACAAGAGCAGCTTGGGGAACAGCTCCTGCATTGCACGATCTCACCCCAACCTCACGGAAAGGGCAGAGCTCTGCACGGCCCTTTAGCTGAGCTTTGCTATGGAATTCTGGATGGAGAAGACCCTGCACTGGTGTGTGCCCAAGGGACAGGATTCCACCTTCAGAAAGGACCTTCATCTGGGGCATTTCATGTTTTCTCTCTCTCCTCCTTGTCTGTGTATCACTTGTTAGCAAGGGAAACATGTTTTGGTTAAAGGGGAGCTAGGTGAGGAGATGTGCACACCCCAGGAGCACACACAGCTCATGCCACCCACCACAGCAACACCTCCAAGTCACCAGCAGCTGCAGGGGACCCAGCAGGACCTACAGCCGCTTCCCATCACCCCTCCCAGTACAGCACCAAGAAACACCACACTGACTCTAGGTGCCCCCCATCCAAAGGGAAAGCAAATTCACTATTCCTGGTAGCACAGGTAACGTTCAAGCATCTGGGGACAGTAGGGACATCATGCCTCCAAGCCAGGACATCATCAAAACCCCACGACACGAGGAGGGCAGCAGCAGCAGACGACAGCGGGTGGGAGCACACACAAAACCACACCACGCCACGCTCGCACACAGAGACAATGAGGATTTCTTCTTTGGAACAGCCCTAGTACAAACAGTTAGGAAAAGGGTGACCAGGAGATGGACGCTGGAATGGGATGGGCCCTCAAATGAATCTCCATGCTGTGTTAGATTGCCTATGAAGAGCCTTTTTTTTTTTTACCCCGACCATGACTATGTCTCCAGCTTAAGCTATTTTTTCATAGCTTACGAAACTTATATTTTATGATAAGAAATGGAAGTGGCACATTCTTATTTCACTCCCAGCAGCAGAAAAACATCTTGATTCTCAAACCAGGCTGTTGTTCAGCACAAGAGGAAAATGCACTCCTAGTATCATACTTGCAATTCATTGATGCGATTGGTTTTAAAGGAACTACCCCAAGTGGTAGGTGTGAGCCACAAAGGCTATAAAACTTGTACCCGTGCAAAGTGGAACCAGCTTTAGAAACCCAGGCATTAAATCACATCGGCTCTAACAGCATCAATGCATCCAAGTGAGGATTTAAGCTGCTCTAAAAACAGAGCTTGGCTCACAGTCGTGAGATGCAAACCAGTTCTTCCCCAGCTTAAAATACTGACTCGACTACACCTCAGAAAATACCCACCTCGTAAAATATGCTTGGGATTTGGAAAATCGACTCTCAGCTGCAGAATCCGAGATAATATGATCATCAATCTTACACAGCCCTATATACAGGTCTTAACCTAAAAGGTTAAGTCACAGATTGAATAACTAAAATAATTGCTAAATTAACTGCTTGGCTTTAGGTCAGACTTGGAAGAAAAAACTGAAATGGAAGCCCTGCTGAGATGGGACTATTTCACCCCCCTCCCCATCAACTCAGACTGGATTACTAGAAACAACTGAATTTAGCATTCCAGAGCTCTTTCCTCCAGACACCGTCCTCAAAAACAGGCACAGCTCCTGCTGTGATTTTATCCTGCGCTACCACTGATGCATCTCGTGGTGTCACCACACCTGCAAACCCACCAAGCCCAGTGCTACCTGGTGGGCAGAGCGTGAAGGGAGCTCAATGACACAATGGAGGACGGGGAAAAAAGAGGGCTGGAGAAAAGGGAACACGCAGGAGTGATGGCAGAGTGAGAATGGAAGTAGGAAGAGGGAAGGTTTTTTGTTAAGCATTGCATGAATTGGAGGAGAGTTGGCAGGACCATCAAGAAATCATCCTTCAGAAAGCAAGCTTATCAAGCACCCTCCCATCCTCCTTCTTTAAATCATCATTTTGGCAGACAGTTTCCCAACACTTGTGTGTACCAATAGCTAAAATGTACATGGAGGTGCACAGAGTTAGTCTGTAGGCAGCAGGGTGGGGAGTCTGGTTTGGGCTTTCACTCATTCCTTTGAAAAAACAACCTGTTCTTCAGAGGTTTCTTTTTTTTTTCTTTTTTTCTTTTTTTTTAATTAAATACTTTCCATGTTACAGTCCCAAACGAAGAACAAGGAGTGACATGACACACAGTTTCAGAGTCACATGCACTTCATACCTGGAGGCACCGTACGTTTGCGTTTGCGTGCTTTTCAAGTGTTTTCACCAAAGAAAACCAAAGGGATAAGAGAAAGAAGAAGAGGAGGGGAAAAGGTGGGGTGAAGGATAGGGGGAAAAGAAACAGAATAAAGAAAATTAGCATATGAACGAAGTTTATCCCTGGGAGCAGATGCGCTGTGACCAGGCTTAGAGGTGAGCATGGGAGCGTAGGCTGAGCTTGCTCCCACTGCCTGCCCGTGTCACCCTCAGGGACAGGCAGCTGGCACCTTGCTCCGAAAGCAAATGGGCACCATGGTGTGGGGAAAATGTGGAGGCCTCCAAGACACCTTTCATGAGGCACCCATAGCCCTCGGTCTCATCAGCCAGGGACTCCTTGGGCTGGGCTGCAGACAGGCGTGGTGTGCCGGTGGGTTTTTTGGTGAAGACCAATATGTGAAGGTAGTTAAGATCAAAGCCCTCAACAAGTGACAAGAGCAGATCTCTTTTTTTTTTTTTTTTGGCCAGCAAATCCAGTAGCTGATGCCTAACAGGTTATGATGTCTGGGCAAATCAAGCTTCGCAGGCATAACAAGTCCAACCTGGACCTGCGCGTGCAGGAGCCTTGAGAACATTTCAGATTTGGTTCTATCCTGTTGTGAATTTAAAGATGAAATGTGAGATTCTCTCGGAGGCCACCATATTTTCCCCAAACGAACGAGAGCAGTAGCTCTGCTGCAGTGATTTGAGAGATGTCCTGGAGAGACATGAGCTCCTCCAAGGCACAGGCAACAATTTTCTCATACCAAGCAGCCAGTTTTTCAGGAGATGCCTCGGGAAAACGGGTTAAGCTCAAGTCACCAGGGCTCCTGCTATAAAGAATAAGCAAGCCCAATGTTGAGCAGAAAGGGTGTTAAGGTGCTAAAAGGTGAACTGAAGATCATCCCTGGGCACCCAGAAAGGAGACAGGGATATTGTGTTCCTCCAACCCACTTCCTAAGCACAGCCATCGCCTCAGTGCGGCACTGGGCTTGACGTGCTGCTAAGGCTGCACCAGCACTGGCCGGCTGGCTTAGAGAGGTGGGTACATAAGGATAGATGGACAGTGTGAGTGATGGAAGCTGCAGCCAGAAGATACAGTTACCCCCTTTTTTAATTTTTTTTTTTTTTACTTAATTTATCTGACCGCATCCAAAAATATATTCAAGAAGTTCACTGCTTTCTAGGTAAAAAAAAAAATCCAATCTGACTACTAGCTGAATCTGATGATGTGCCCACGACTCACTCAGCCAGGTGATGTTCACTTCACCTGAGCACAGACAGGAGTTGGGATTTAAGGGTGAAGCTGGGAGAGCAGAAAAACCTATGCCCAGGGCAGCCCAGGGTGATTCTGCTGCTCAGGGCCAGTGTTGGGAGCAGCACCGGCAGCAGCCACCGGCAAAAATGCTTCAATCCTGTTACAACTTTCTCCTGGTTTTTCATTCAAGGCAGCTGGGCTCTTCACCAAACGATACTTTTTACTCTTTCTCCACCCCAAAGTTTTTATTTAGCTTGCTGTGGAGCTCTTTAGCTTAGTTCTCTTCCTGCCTATTAGCTCCATGGGAAAGACAGGTTTTTAACAAGTGGATTAAGGTAATTACCCCAGTATGTCCTCGTGCAAAAGGGTGTCACTGTGTGTCTGGCTGCACGGTAAGGTCAATCTTTCAAAGAGCAGTAAAACCTGGCAAAGTCCACAGAAACCAGCCCCAGCTTTCTGTGTTTTGCAGCAGACTTTGCACCAGGCTCTGGTCCTCACCCCCTCCAGTAGCTGATCTCAGCCAGTGCTGCAAATGTACAGCCAGAATGTCAAATACTGGGAGGGGGGAGCTTTGATGGGGGGTTAATGCTATTGGAAAACAGCTTTGTTCTGTTTTGTTGGGGTTTCCGCCTTTTTTTGGTTTTGTTTTTTTTTTTTTTTCTTTTTAGGCAAAGTCAGTTCATAAATCTCCAGGGAAAAAAAGCAATTGATCAGACACACACTGGGAATGAATCTAATGAAAATCTACCGACCATGACAATGTGACTTCCAGCAGGTTTTTGAGATGGTTTAAGAGGCTGGTTGCTGTGCTTCAAACACAGGCTAATGCTTACCCTAGGAAATCTATCCCGGCTGTCTGCCCGAGGGCTAAAAGGCACCAGTAACATGGGAAAACACAAAGGGATTCACACCTGGGATGGCACAACACGGTGCTGGACCACAGCCCTGCTGGGGAGCAGAGAGATGGAGCACAGGGAACCCCATCAGGTCCAGCTAAGCCCCACAGAGCTACGGGAATAACCAACCAACACATCCAACTCCTCTACAAACCCAGAGTGACCTGGCTACCCCCTGAAAACACACCAGGAAGGGTCACACAGCCCTGCCTGGGGTGCAGCACAGAGCAGGGTGGAAAGTGAGCAGCAACATTCTGCAGTTTCACTTCTGGGGAAGCCTCAGGCTCAATGCCACCACCCTGGAGTGGGCTACAGGGGACACAGTGCATGGGACATGGTGAGGACAGCACGGGGTGGCAAGGCATGGCAGGGCACTTTATCCCCATCTCCATGAAGCTCCAAATCCAAAGAATCTGCTCTAAGCTGGGTCATTTTGGCTGCCAAAGCTGCCTGGGTATGACAAGTGATCTCTCTTTAAAGTGAGCCAGACAGATGCTGCTAAAACACAGCGATGCTTTATCAGCATCGTCCGGCACAGCTCTACCAGCCTTCCCTACTCACATCAACAGATTGCGATGGACAAACGAAATGCAACAAATGGGAAAATGCCTCCTGAATCCTGATTTGGTTTTTCTACTCTTTAAGAAAAAATAAAAAAGGAAAAGGGAACCCAGGGCAAATGCACCCGGGGAGAGAGCTGGGCTGGTCAAAGGAGGGACAGAAGTTTGGTGAAAGGCAGAAGGACCATTAGAGACGAAGTGGGCAGAAGAGCCCAAGCAAAGGCACGAGGAGGGCGGCGTTTACCTACGATCCAGGGCAGCTCAGGAGGGAGGTCTTCACCCCTGGGCACGGCAACTGTCACAACACAACGCAACTACCAGCGGACGTGGAGAAATAAAGGCAAAAAGAAGAGCACGTACATACAGACACAGGGAAAAAAAAACCAACAACAAAACAAGAACAGAACAACAAGGAAATTAAACCAAGTCAAAAAGAAATACATAAAAAATTACAAAAAAGTATAAAGCAAAATAACTCAAAAAATGAAAAATAACAAGCATAATACCAGCCCTTAAGAGCTCTTAAAATCAACTTTTTCAACCTAAATAAAACGTAAAGAAATAAGCAAAAACTATATATCCAGATAACAAAACTAAATATGGAGACAGTGGCATCACGAGGAAGGCAGCAGAAGAGGTGGGTGGAGGAGGAGGTACCTGTACATGGGGACGGTGACCGTGCGCTCGTAGTACTGCCAAGTGGAGTGAAGATCTGTCCGGGACAGGTTGGTGGCATAAAATCTCCAAGCCGCCTGCAGAGAAGACATGGTTTTATTAAGCTCAGCCAACAGCTGAGGTTCAGCTCTCTCTGTTTTCTGCAGGATGGTCTGACATTCTCCTTTTTCCTTAACAGGACAAATCTGAGGTGGTACCATGATGCTCCCACCCATGTGAGCCCAGCTAAAAATGCTGTAGGTACCAGGCAATCACTAGCAGGGTGAGATCAGGTATCAAACGGGGGGTGTTGCCCACCAGGGAGTTAAATTTGGGAAGAGATGAGCAAGGGAATGGAAAATGACTCTAAACTCCCATCTCCAAGACATACACCAAGGCCAGCCTTCTGCACAGACATCTGTTACCGTGAAGAAAATGCTCCCAATTGTAATTTTTTATCAGTATAAATCGTCTCTTGAGGGGGAGGGATGGGGAGAAAAGTTTGGTGAAAACAGCCTGTCCTGATGCATTTGTTTCACTAGGCTGGGCTGGATTTTGTTCCTTTTCTCCCCCAGACTGCCTACCACAGATGCTATTTTCCCATGGCTGATTTCCTGGCATTTACACCCAGATAAGACCAGTCACCAGCTGCTGTCTCACACCTTGCACACATGGCCCCATTTTTCACCTCCCCATTTCCTCCTCAACTTCTAGAAGCCTATTAAGCCCCCTCGCCCTCCAAAAGAACCAGGACAATGTAACCCCAAGGCTGTAGGGATGTGATGGTCACCTGAATCAGGCCCGCTGCTGGGTTTCGCCTCTTCTCAAAGTGTTTTTGTCGATGCTGCTCTTGAACCTTCAGGGCAAACCCCGAACCCAAGATGCCCTGGGGAAGGGAACGAATATTTCCACTCAGCACAGCGTTGGCTAAGCTTTCACTTAGAAATTGCAGCCAATTTTCCCTCCAAAGGTTTGTTCTGGGTCATTTTTTTGC
The DNA here is from genome assembly GCA_033439905.1 of Ceryle rudis. Taxonomy (NCBI): domain Eukaryota; kingdom Metazoa; phylum Chordata; class Aves; order Coraciiformes; family Cerylidae; genus Ceryle; species Ceryle rudis. The sequence goes on from JAAGNO010024861.1 coordinate 94,208, forward strand.
TCCAAACATACAGGGGAAGGCCAAAGAAGCCTCCAGCTGAGGCAGCCCTGGCAGACACACTCCCAGTGAAGGGTCAGCAGACTTTGCTGGTGCTCACTGGAATTGCTGCTTTTCCCAAGCTACCTCCAGTCGGCCGATAAAATCCCAGATAACCACATCGTGCTGGCATTCAGCATTCAGGGGAACCCAGCTCCGTGCCACACGGAAACACACTGCAAAAGGGATGAGGGTAAGGGGCTGAAACAGCATCATCACCCCAAGGACAGCCCTATGCAGGACAAAACAATGTGATTTCACTTCAGTAAATATTGGTGCGGAGCCAAATCTCGAGTCTCCATCCAATCCATGCTCATAAGCACTGTCTGAGCTGTGGATATTCAGAGAGGGTTTTCTCCTCTTCTCCACTTTGAGGTTTTTTTTGACTCAACAGCCACAGAGCAGTCGCAGCAGGGAGGTCTCTGGGTGCGTCATGCTGCTGGCTGTGAGAAGAAGAGCAGCCAAGCTCAGATCCCTCCTCCCTCCCCTCTCCCCACAGCCTCCCCTCTCCCCAGGAGATGCTGCAGACTCTGCTTACAGCAGGAAGGGCGAAGAAGGAGACGCCGATGAGAGTGAACGTAGCCGCCAGCAGCCGCCCGTTCCAGGTCTGCGGGTACTTGTCCCCGTAGCCGATGGTGGTGAGAGTAATCTGCAGGGAGGAGATGATCACACAGCCTGAGAACTCAAACAACCGCGCCAAAACTGCCACAACCCTGCAGCGGGACATGGAGGAACAAGGGGCACCACATGTCCCGAGCTGGGTGTGTGAAGAATGCGGGCAGCAGGTCAAGGGAGGTTCTCCTCCCACTCTCCTCTGCCCCAGTGAGGCCACCTCTGGAGCATTGTGTCCAGTTCTGGGCTCCCCAGTTCAAGACAGACAAGGAACTACTGGAGAGAGTCTGGTGGAGGCTGCAAAGTTGCTGAGGGGCAGGAGCATATCTGGGAATGGGAAACGCTGAGAGCCCTGGGGCTGTTCAGCTGGAGAAGACTGAGAAGGGATCTTCTCAATGCTGATCAATAGCTAAAGGATGGGGACAAACTCTTTTTAGTGGTGCTCAGTGACAGGATAAGGGGCAATGGGCACAAACTGGAACCCAGGAGGTTCCATCTGAGCAGAAGGAGAAACTTCTTTGGTGTGAGGGTGTCAGAGCCTGGCCCAGGCTGCCCAGAGAGGTTGTGGAGTCTCCTTCTCTAGGGAGATTCCAAACCCACCTGGACACTGCGCTGCTGGGCCCCCTGCTCTGGGTGCCCCTGCTAGAGCAGAGGGGTTGGATGAGATGATCTCCAGAGGTCCCTTCAAACCCCTAGGATTCTGTGACCAAATCAAGATGCAGCTTGAGCACCTGGGAGGGCCCTGGGTTGCTGGGGACAGGCACCTCCATGGAAAGCAGCGATGCCCTGCCACCCAGGACAGCCCTGCCACTCTCCCTGCTCGACATGCTGAGTTTTCAACACCAGTCAGGAGAATTTTGTTGCCTTCAAGCTGACAGAGAGGGAGAGCTGCCATCTGGTGCAGAGGCTTGCGGCAGCTCAGAGCCTCCCCCGGGAGATGGGGCTGAGCCTCAGCAAGGGAAGCAAACAGGCACAGTTCCCCCAGACTCCCTTTCGGAATCACACGAAAGAAGGCAGGGCTATTTGCATGCATAAAGATGTTTATTCCCAGTCTTCCCAGCAGCGCCTGTTAGCTGGTCTCCCTATTTAAAAGCAGCATATTAACCCAACGGGATGATGCTTTACACAACCTAATTTAGGGATGGGGTTTTTTTTTCCTCTCCTCAGTGGTGTTGGAACGCACCAAGAGAGCACTGGTGAGATGCTGGGTGCATTTTGGGGAAGGAGCTGAGAGATTTGTTACGAGACAAAGAATCCTCTGAATTCCAAACTGCAGGAGAAGATGCGTTTTCCCCACTTCAGTCCATGGACATCACTGGTGTGGAATGTTTGGCAGCCCCATAGGCTTTCAAGAGGATTTGGAGAGCCTGGGACTGGCAGGGAGAGGAGGTCCCAATAGGAACATTATCTCTGAGACTTCTGCTCAACAGACTCCAATGGTCCCTAGGACAAGTGGAAAGTTGTCCCTGTCCCACAGCCCCCATGGACAGAGCAGGCCCAGGGACAGAAGCTGACACCGCGTTGATGTGGCTTTGGAAACCTCAAGCATCCAGCATGGAATAAAATCACTTTTACACAAATGGAAGTACGATCCCAAAGCGCTGCTTAATTGGACCCACTAAAAGCCCTATCAATTAAATGCCGTTTTGACAAAGCGGTTAGAAAAAGCATCTCCGTGGCTATTCCTCACCGAAACAGTCAGAGCAATGTTCTCTCCAGAATCACTGCAAAGCTGCTTTACAATTTTTTATTTTTTTTTTTTCATCATTTATAGAGACAGCTACAAGGATTGGATCCACCAAGATCAGATGAAGGGATGAGTTTCTGCATCTGAAACTTGATTTATTTTCCCCATCTCTTAACATCCGTCTGTACTGGACAATGACAAAACTCATTTATCTTAATGAAGCTCAAATTTTACCCTGAGCTTCTCCGTGGCCTGGTGCAGCTCCACATCCTAAAACAAGGGACTGATCCTCGGCCAAAGGCTCGCGCAGCCTGGGAAGCGGGAGGGATAAACGTGCGCATGGTTCTCCCCAGACTGAGCTCTAATCTGCCCTGTCACTTTTTTCCTCATTGTTTATTTTCTAGTTATGTCAAATTGGGCTTTTGTTTTTATTTTTCTTTCCTGTCACGACCAAGGGGCTTGAAAAGCAATTTACTGCTTCTTTCCCTTTGTTGGAAGAGCAGAGCTGCTTGATCAGCCGATTTCTCCCCGAGCCCGCGACTGGGATTTGATCAGATCTGGGATTTTCATTACATGCTTTGTAATCAAGGCCAAACCAGCACCACAGTGTCGGAGCAGAAGAACAATAATGCAAGAAGATTAGAACGTCATTAATTCTCCCTTTGTTAATCGGGTAATCCAATAATTCACCCACACACGCACGCACCCAGCAAAACTAAAAGTATTGCCCTCTCCTCCTTTGTCAGCAAAGATGTGAAAGGGAAAAAGCTTTCAGCGCTGGAGTCTTTCTGGTACTTAGACCCTATTAATTTTAGAAAATTTATCCCAGCGTGTTTAACGGCGCGTTGCCCGAGGACGGCTTTAATTAATTATTTAAAGCGCGGCGCTACTCATCAAAACGGAGCATCCCCGGCGCGCTGGGTTTTTCTCTGACCCGCCTCCGCTGTCAGGACAGAGCTAAAGCTCCTGACATCGAGCACCTGAGCAACCAGTTCCCTTGCAGCTCCAGCTAAACTCAAGAGATGCAAACCCCCTCAATGTTTTCATTGAGGTTTATTGAAGAAAAAGAGCTAAATGGAGCCTGAAGACGTTTAATAGCCGTGATAACTAAGCACTCCCTGAGTCGTAACTGAGAAGATGGAGGGTTAATGGGCGTTTTATTTTAATAACCAGCAGCTGCTCTATGAAAATTACTTACCAGACCCCACCAGAGTGCATCTGCGTATGTATCAAAGTGCTCATTTTCTCCTTTCTCGGCCAAGTACACCAGGAAAGAGGCCAGAATGAGGCACAGGAAGCCAATATACCAGGCGGTAATCAGCTCCTGCAAGAACATGAAGGGATAGAAGAGAATAATTGCAGTCCTGATGCACATCTCCAGAAGCTGGAGTTGCTTGTGGTTGGATAGGAACTTCCCCCTGCATTTGTTTAGAGTTTGGGGCTTTGGCTGGAGAGCAGAAGTGCTGGTGTTTGAGAGAGGGCCATGTGCTGGTTGGTGGTGGCCCTGCCATGAGCACAGAGCATCCTAAAGACCTCGTAACCCAAACACATACAGGAGAAGGAAGAGGACTGAAAGTAGCTCCATTATTTCAAGATGTGGAACTGAGACTAAAAAAAATAAAAAAATAAAAATTTCCCCAGTACACACAAGAAATTTGGGTTAAAACTGAAGTGAGAACCCACAAGTCCCCTGGGGACTACTTCAGACAGGTCCCTTCAACTAAACAGGGAGGAGCTGCAAAGCTGGGGTCTGGATACAATACGCCCAAATTTCAGGGAAGTTTTAATTTCAGAATTCACAGTAGTGTTTGGTTTTGGATGAAGTTAACACAAGGGTGGTCAAGAGATGCAAACTGCCTTGTGGTTTTTACATGGTTCTGGATAAGGCAGCTGAGCTTTGCAATGGGAACTAAGCGCAGGAAACGGGGTAAATGTTAAAATCCTAAATTTGGAAATAAAAAAAAACTCACAGCAGGGACCAGTTCTGTGACTGGTCTGTGATCTCATATTGAGAAGAGGAACCTGGCAGGATGGTGTCTGTGAGGCTGCTGCTCACAGGACTCGTGTTCAGAAATGCGGCCGCTTTGGAGCCCGCAGCCCAAATTGCTCGCAGCACCCGCTGCACTTAACGAGGCTGCTGGCTAATTGCTAACTCTTTGAAATGAGCTGTGTCAGTGTGCAGGCGGTCTCTATGTTCAAAATATTCCCTGCAAACATCTAAACATCCTTCCCTTCTTTCCTCTACGGGTGGGAGAGCTCCATCAAACCTTGTTTCTGTAACTTTACATTTCTGCTCCCTGTTACCTACAGCATCTCAATCTCCCCAGGCCTTGGAGATGTTTGGGGTGAAGAACTGAACCAAGGCAGCTGCTCTTCAAACACAAAGTGCAACTCAGAGTCCTTGCCTGGGACTATACTCACCTTACTGTGTGCGTAGACCACCGAGCCCAGAAGCTTCCAGGTGCCACCCCGCCGGTCCATGCGGATCATGCGCAGGATCTGCAGGAACCTCAAACTCCTGAGTGCCGAGGTGGCAAAGACGTTCCCTTGGGACCCCGCTGCCAGCACGGCAATGGATGCGATCAGCACCATGATGTCTGTGTGAACAGAGGGCATTGAAAGCTAAAGAAATGCTGCTGAACCACTACCAAACAGGATGGCAACCCCACTGCCACTGGCAGCAGAAAGGGACCTTGTATCAGATGTATCTTGTCCTGGAAGGACATAGCACAAATCTTAAGCTAGATGAAAGTGATTGTATCCCTGTACTTGCCACTGGTGAAGCTGTACCTCAAATCCTGGGTTCAGTTGTGGGCCCCTCACTCCCAGCAGGACATTGAGGGGCTGGAGCGTGGCCAGAGAAGGGCAACGGAGCTGGGGA
>JAAGNO010024861.1:99523-117326 GCA_033439905.1 Ceryle rudis
CGTGAGGGGTGCTGGGCTGTTTAAGGAGCGGAACTCTGCAGTTCGACGACAGATCAGTTGCGGGGATGTTATGGGGTGGGAGAGGAGGCAGCGCCACGGGCTGTTCCCCATACAGAGCATCCGCAGCTTTAAACCTTGTGAGCTGCTGGACATCAAACTACTTCCCAGTTGGGACTGGTCTTGCTACTGCGTTTCACAATTAGGAGATAAATGCAGAAAAAAAAAAAAAAAAAAGAGAAAAACTTTACAAAGTGTTTTTCAATACACTTAAGAATATTTTTAGTTTATTCCTGATACAGATTTCTCCTTTCCATATCTCCCCTGGTTCTTACCCACAGGTCCCGGTTGTTCCCTTCTCACAAGCGACAGTTTAAATTCTTGCCTCAGTTAAACAGCCCCAATTCTCAGGTTTTGACTTATTTTAATGCCTCTTGGATGGCTTCATATGTAACCCCTCCACTTACCAGGATGTAAAGGGCCCCTTCTGAGCTGTTCTGGTACTCGTCAATGGTGGAAAAGACAGACAGCACCAGGCAGGAGAAAACTAGTAGAAAACTATATAACACAAAAATAAATCATAGGAAAAAAAAAAAAAAAGAGAGAGAACAACACTTCAGCAAACCAGTCCAGAAAGCATTTTTTGACATATTTCTCTAGGAGTATTTACTGTGCTCCTGCTACAACACCTTTTGAAAAGGGCAAGTCCTCGGTTTTACTGTCTGGGAGGGTTAGGTGTGAATGGATGCACTGGACTGTTCCCAGTTTGGCCAGTGCCAATCCAATTCCCCACCCAGCTGGCAGCTCTGATCACGCCTCTGGCCTGATTTCCCCCAGGAACCGTCAGCTCTAACTGCAACACGCTTTCAACGCGCGCGAAAACAAGCAGGAAAATTCATTAATGAGATACCAGGAGACCAGACCGGCTGTTGAACAGGAGCACAGGCTGAGAACAAACCCAGGAAGAACTCCACAGCTGCTCTGCTGCTGCACGGGTATCCACAAAAGCTCACAGAGGAGCAGGACTGCACTTCCCATCCTCACCAGGGTAGGGCATTTTTGGATGGATTTAATATTCCTTTCTTAGGCAGGTACTCCAGATGAACTCCTTCCTGCCTGGAAATGGTTGGACTCAACCTTAAAGGTATTTTCCAATCTAAATGATTCTCTGAAAGGCTGATGATGTTTTAGATTAGCAGCAGTATCACTGGGAGGTGGATGGTTATTAGGCTGGTCTCCTGCGGCCAGACATGGGACACAGCAGGGGTTTGATCCCGTCCAAAGGATGTGATCTTGGTGCTGTTAGTACCTTAGTAGGAAGCCAGAGATGCCCTGCCACCGGGGAGGGAGCTGGGCTGGCCTGGCCTCTCTGTCCCAGCCCTGTGGGGACACAAATGAACCCACCCCATTCTGCCAGGAGCTGAGGTGGAACCCAGTTTGAAATCAGTTCTCTCAGTCTCTTATTTACCATGAAATCAGAGCGAGTCTCAACCCCCCCCTTAGAGCACACGTCTGGGTCTCTCTGACATCTGCTTCCATGGGCTGTCCCAAAAGCAGCCTCAGAAGTGTCACATCACCCTGACATTCACAGGCTGTCCCGTCAATACTGCCCGCTCGGCGCTCTTCCCGACTGCCTGATGTCCTAATGCAAATCAAAAGGCACAAGATGAATGACAGGAGCTCAACTCTCTTCTGACACTTGCCGCCCGAGTCCGCAGCTACAGAGGTGTCCTGGCATCTGCTCAGGGAGGCAGAAGGTTTCCACCAGCCTGCCATGCCCACTGCTTGCTCAAACAGGAGAGAAATTAATTTACTAAAGATCGATTTACTGATGCAATAAAATAGGCCAGTGCAAGGAGAAGAAAAAAAATGCTTTAAAAGCATTAAATAATTCATCTGTCTGGCTTTGTCTCACATTCCTACAAACGGCAGCTGGAATATTTATAAGGTCTGGGTCAGCTGGTGGGTGCTGTTCCTTTTTGTTGTGTAAAGAAAAGGAGTTTCACACCACTGGGTCGTGCTTGTGGCTTTGCAATGATCGTTAATGTCACAATAACAAGTGAAAATATGGGGATTTGCAAATTTATTTGAACCACAGGCTGAAATGCCCCTTCCTGCTGGAGGTAAGGGACCTTCTGAGCCATCCCATCGAAGGCTGAGCTTTGTCAGCAACAAGATGAATTCAGAGGACAATTGCCTGATGTCTCACTGACGATTTCCTCTTCTTACACCAGGTCTGGCACCCGGAGGCTTGAAACAACCTTAAGAAAGTAAGAAAAGTGTCCCTTGCAATCCCACTCAAGATGGCCCTTAATGTCCTCTCTGGGTCTCACTTAAAATGCTTTTTGTCCCCAAACTGGTCATAAACAAGCCTACTACAACCAGCCCTGCAGCCAAAGGAGCTCCATCCATCCCTACACCCTTCCAAGTTGCCTGGGCCAAGCCCTGGGAGATGAAGAGAAGAAGCTGCCATCAGAGCAGGCAGCCCCACTGCCAGGGTCATCCAGATTTTGCTGCAAACTTCTGTGTTGGAATAAAAAAACCAATGAAGAAACAAAGAAAGACGAGAGGAAAACCCCCAAAATACCACGGACAGGGATCAGGGGACAAAGAAAAAATCTTACATTTTCCTATTAAAGTAGAACACAGGCTGTATTTTTGTGACCAAACTTCACAGTAAAATGCCTGAGGAGGTGCTGAAAGCAAAGGGCCAATATCAACCCAGACTTGCACACAGTGTTTGCTAAGGTGACCACATCAGACGGATCCAGAATGAAGTCATGCTCAGACCATGAGCCCTGGCAGGGACAAATGCCACAGGAGGATTCCTGGATGGGAAGTTTGTCACTAGACATACACAGATGGGGCAGAAAGGAAGGAAAAGAAAACTGCTTTACCACTTCAAATCCCAAGGGTGGGCTGTGCAAGCAGTGTTCATGTGGAGAGGACCAGGGCAACTCCAGGTGCTGCTTCTTCCCAGCCTCATCCCTGGCCTCTCCCTTCCCCTCCTCTCCCCAGGGCCAGCTCAGTGCTGCTGTAATTTCAGCTCTGCGCTCCCCAGGGCTCTCATTGCCAGGGAGACCCAACACAGAACGCGCTTGCAGGGCCACCATTGACTACAGCACTGCTGAGCAAGGGAAGCAACTGGGAAGGCACCAGCTTCTTCAGTGAAGCACATGAGCTCCACGGCTAAATCCCACATGAACCAAAATCTCTATCTCAACCCCAGCGGGGATGTTCAGCCACCGCATAAGGACCAGCGCTGCCAGGAAAGGATGCAGGCACAGGGTGAGCTGCACAAGCATCCCAGAATAGCTACCTGGTGATGCACAACTGCTCTGCTTGACCCTGGAGGTCACAAACTTCTGGGAGGATGTAAAAGGAGACAAAGAGAATGAAATTTTTCTGCAAGGAAGTTGAATGTGGGATGTTGGGGTCTGACTGGATCCTCGAAGGCTTTGAGGGATCTGCAGCCGCCCTATGGAGAGCGGGGTGAAAGAAACAAGCTGAGAGGTGTGTCCACACTGGAGATGGTGTCTATCCTCTCAGCTCCCACAGCAGGAGGGCAGCAGGGAACAGGAAGGCTGACTCTGCTTTAATTTCAACTAACCTACCCAGACAGGGCAGGAAAGGGCTCCCGATAATAATTGATAGCCAGGGAAAGGGAAAGAGGCCAATAAACAGTGTAGAAGTTGGGATGAATCTAATTTTTAAAGCTACGTATCTAATCACAGCAAATTATGTCAGCAGCCTGACTCTGGGTAATGTTAATAAGCAACAATGAATGTTAATTACATCCCAACTAATGATTTTTACATTAAAGATGCCAATTCTGCTTAGAGCTCTGGAGAAGACAATATCCTCCTCCTGAGCAGACAGGAGCTGGGTCCTACACCACACACGGCTGGAGCCAGCCAAACCCAGGTCAGGATCCAAAGGGCAGTGGGTGGTTTTGGACCATTGTCATCTCCATAGAGTGATGGCACAGAGACAGCGGGCTCCAGCCTCCCGGAGAAGGATACCTCAAGGTCACTGCATCTTCTCACCCACCACCCATTCCTAGGGGCACCCAGCCCCTTCTGCAGCTCTGGCATCCCTCACGCCTGCTGCTTAGAACCTTTAAATTCAGCCAAGACTCAGCTCTGCAAATCTGACTGCTGCTAATACTACTAAATTCAAAGTCCTCCAAAGTCTGGCTTTACATCCAAAGGTTATGTTGACTTAAAACACCAGTGCAAGCTTCTTATTACCATTTATAAATCCCAGCACAAAATCTGCACATCCAGATTTCATATCCACTGTGCTTCAGGTTAGCAACAGAAAAAGAAATGACTGAACTCCCATTCAGAAGAAAATAAAATACTTAAACCAGGAAAGATTGCCCTTCTTTTCTTTTTCTCCCCCCTCAAAAAAAAAAAAAAAAAAACATATGATGGAATCATCATAAAGCTTTTCAGGTTAATCATCTAATCTGCCTTCCAAGAGAAACCCCCTTGGAATCTAAGCACCTATTTACATAAGAATTTCAAAAGACCTTTAAATTTATTCCTGAAATACTTGTCTTCAAATAACATTCGCTGACATACAAAAACCATTAGGCTTCCTCTGATGGAGCACCAACATTTAGCAACTGGATTCCAGGATGAGGCAGGTACAAGACAAGGAGGTGGCACACACTTGTAAGAAGCCACTGGGCTTGTTACACCCTTTGCTGGCGTTCCCTGGAAGAGGGAAAGGGAATTAATGATTTAATTAACGCCAAGTTGGAAATGAAAGAGTATTTTACTATGGGAATTTGTGATCTGCACAATGGAAAACAACTTAAAATATTGAAAAAAAGCTTAAAAATGACTTTGGGGATGTAAACAAGCTATTGATAATTGGGCTAAAATAAAACCAAAATGCTTATGGGCAATCAATCTGCCATCCCAGCAATCCATTTACTGTGGTCTCCATAAAACTCTGGCATTCAACTCCCTAAAACTTCACCGTAAATCAAAGGCCATGCGAACGCATCAATGACAATAAGCCAAGGTGAAAGAACATCCATAACCAGAGAGAAACAGAGACTGGGCAAATGCCTTTGCCAACTCAGAGCCTCATAATCCAAACGGGGCTGTTTACAGCTCCATTTACATCTCCAGTGAACTGGAAGCAAAACTCTTGATAATGCCATGACTTTTCCAGGGGTAAAGATGTCGTATGGCACCTACCCTTAGCCCGGAGCATCCGTCACCTTTATTCACATAAGCAATCCTGCTGTGATTTCCAACCCAGCTATTCATTTACAAGGCTAAACGCCTCGCCCCAGGTTTCCACATCCCTCGGTCTCAGCCAAAAAGCACCTCCCAAGGCGACTTCAGCCACTAGCAGAACTAAAAATAGAAGCGAGGAGTCCTGCCTTACGGTCCTGCGCCTTAATAAATGTTCTCCTTTCCAAAAATACCTGCTGAGGGGGTCTCACCCGCAGGTTCAGCCATGCCCAGCCACATCCTCCTGCTCCTCAGAGGAAGCTGGGCACTCATGAGGGTAGAAAACATTGTTTATGAGCAACACATCCAGGTTGGCTCCAAGGCAGGGACACGCACTGTTTATAAACTTTTAAATCAATCTTTAGCAAAGGTCTCTCTGGGACAACATTAATAGCTCCTGTGACTTCTCAGCGTGCCGAGATGGTGGTTGAACAGCCCCAGTAAGAAGCACCCTGGTCGTTCAAAGCCATGAAGTCTACTAAGGACAGTGGTGTAAGTGGAGCAATGGAGCCTCCTCCAGGGCACCAAAGCAGCATCCCAGAGGATGAGGCTGTGGTGTGGACAGCATGGCTGCATTAAAGGAGGCTCTGGAATTAATCAGGCTACAGAGAAGCAGGTCTTGGAGATCCAAAACCGTGTTATAAGGGTGACACTGGGATGGGAAGGAAAGAAAGAGGGTTTAATGTCCTGCTCAGCCCATGGTGGCACCACCACCAGCTAGCCCCCAGGACATGGCCCCTGCGCACAGATGCAGCAAACCTGCTCTCCCTGCTGCGTGACAGCAACGTGGCAAAAAAAACCCAGGAGGTGGTTTTCAGCAGACCAGGTTTACTGGGGTTTTCCCTGGACCCAGAGCCAGGAATGCTGCTGGCTGAGCACAGCACCCTGCTTCTGTGCGTTGGTTCCGCTTCCAGCTACTGAAAGATGCTGCAGGTTTACAACCCAGAGAAGCAGGGAGGGGATGATGTCTCTTTTGCATCTCCTTTATGGGCAGAGAAGGAGCATTCACAAATCCATCACAGCAAACTAAGGAAACAGGAATAGCTGGTCACAGCTTTGCTATAAGAGCATGGGAAAGTGGCACAACCAGGTCACAAAAAAAAGCTCCTCTTCCACCGCTCGTCTTCTGTTTAGACAGCTCACTTCTCAGTTAGAAAAGAGCAGAATAGGGATTCACACATTTTCTCCTTCAACATCCACCACTTTTGAAATCAGTCCCTGCTCACAGAGCTCCTCCAGCCTTTCCCTCTTGCTTCTAACAGAGTCAGGGGGGAGCAGCAGCAGCAGCAGCAGCAGCAGCATCTGCCCCAAGTGCCAAGACCCAGAGCCCTGACCTGAACCCATCCTGCAGGAATTTGAGCAGAAATGGGTTTTGCATGGCGTATCTTGTCTGTAGTCCAGCAAAAGATTGTGTATCTCCACACTTACAAGCAAGAGTGAGCTTAAGAGCTTTTCTGGATAGAAGCCTCATAGAACAAAAGCCATCTGAAAATGATGGGGAACAGAGACTGAGATCTGAATATTTACAGCAGAAAAAGGGGTTAAATTTACAGAATCAGTTGGGGCTTTTTCTCCAGGCTGGCTCTAATCATTTACCTCACTCAATTCAGAATAAAAGCTTTATTGATAATAATCACCCCATACAAAATTCTAGCTCAGATGTTCCTCTTTGTCCTCCTTGAACGTGAATAGCTGGGAAACGCTCGTCTGCGTATTCTCCTCACCCTGCGCACGCAGCCTCAGAGGAGCCAGATGTCTGGAGGAAAACAACCCAAAGTATTCATCAAGCCTGTGCACCTGCCAGAAGAGTCTGTCTCTGCTGCAGTTCAGCTCTGCCAGGCTGAGGTGTTCTTTTCAAACCTTGGTGGGGAGAAATAGATTCATGCAGCTGCCAAAAACGGGTCATGGGAGAGAACCCTAAAGACCAGGGTGCAATTATGGTGTTTTGGGAGGTAAATTGAGAGTACAAAAATATTGGATATCTGAGTAATTCTTCAAACGGTTGCACAAGATTTTACTCTGAGCACGTTCATTGATTTTAGTGTGAGGGAAAGTTGCTGTCTCATGCAATACCCGTATTATTCAGATTGAAATCCGAGTGCTGCCTCTGTTCCATCCCATGGGGTGTTCCCCCAAAAGAACCTCTGCTTCCTCCCTACCTCCGAGAAATCATCACTCCTGAGTACAGCAATACCAGCCTTCCCAGTCTAACCTTCATCTGTACATGAAGAACAAGTTCTTTCTGTTTCTTAAGGGCAAAGCCCTGCTTTTCTGCAACACCTCAAGAAAAATAAATTAACTGAATTTAAGAAGCCAAGGGCTATAGAATCACAGAATCATTCAGGTTGGAAAAGACCCTTGAGATCATTGAGTCCAACCATTAACCCCAAAACCATGTCCCCCAACACCACATCTACACGACCCTTAAACACATTCCGGGATGGTGACTCAACCCCCTCCCTGGGCAGCCCATTCCAGTGGCTGACTACTCTTGCTGGGAATTTTTTTTCCTAATGTCCAGTCTAAACCTCCCCTGGTGCAGCTTGAATCCATTCCCTCTTGTTCTATCGCTAATTACCTGCGAGAAGAGACCAGCACCAACCTCTCTCCACTGTCCTATGCTGAGTGGTTGGGACATGCAGGAATAAAAAACCTCTTGTGGGGGGGGTCAAGCTCCTTCGACTGACCTGGGCAAGTCACTCAACCTGCCTTAACAGAGCTCTAAAACTGGGTTAAAAGCAAGACGTCCCTGTAAAATGTAAAGCTGCATCTCATCGAAACATTCCTCAAGAGAATAGGGATATACAAAAATAGGCTCCGGTCTAATTGCAGGTAGGAAGATTGTCTCTCGAATGTGCAGGGCTGGTTCCCGCTGCAGACAGGAATAGTAGCCAGTTTCTCAAAGGTCTGTCCCAGAAGCAGCAATGCAGCTGGAGCCGGAGGTTTTCTGCCTGGAAAGGACAAGCTCTGGCCCTCTGAGCTCCTTCAGCTTCGCTGCCCCGTCTCTGCCTTCGCACGAGTTTTACAGCACCAAGAATTAGACCAAATCAAAACCATCCTCGCCCAGAGCATCACAGAATAGAATCATTATAGTTGGAAAGGACCTCTAGGATCATCAAGTCCAACCTTCATCCTAACATCTCTCTATCCACTAGATCATAGCTTCAAGTGCTACATCAACTCATTTTTTAAACCCCTCCAGGGATGGTGACTCCACCACCTCCCTGGGCAGCCCTTTCCAGTGCCCAACCACTCTCTCAAAGAATTTCCTCCTAATATCCAATCTAAGCCTCCTCTGATGCAACTTGAGGCCACCTCCTCTCGTTCCATCTGCAGGGACAGAGGCTCAGCAGCTGTCAGCAGCTGCATGAAGCGTCTTAGACCCACGGCAGGCAAACAAATGGCTCAAAATCCTCATGTTAACTTGAAAATAAATAAATAACTAAAATAAAATCTCCCTTTCCCCATGCCTCAGCCCATGATTTATGCTTCTGTAAAGGCAAGACCCCAGAGCTGTGCTCTGAGGCTCCCTCCCTGCTAAACAGCGAAGGACAACGGCCAAGATTTCGGCGAGTGTCAAAGTCACAAGGATGCCCCAACTGCTTCTTGGGGTCCATCCCCAGCTTCATGCCTTGATAATTATAAGACAAAAATATGGTTTACACCGGTAACACCGAAGCGTAAAACTCGAGCATTACCAAAGCACTGCTAATTTCATTTGCTCGTCAGTTTAATTAACTGAGTCTCAGGGAAAAGAAATAAGTATTTGCAAACTGCCCGTATAATATGTCTCAGAGTTGGTAATTTCACCATCTGTTTAATTTTTCTTCTCTTGTCCCAGCTAGTGATTAGGAAAGAGCTCAGAGCCAAGAAGCATGAGAGCTGATTCACAGCCTTTTGATTTTAGTACCCAAGAGATGATGACCCCCTCCCAGCCTCCCAAACTGGGTAAAAAAAAAATCATACCCAGAGGAATAATGGGGGTGCTGCAAACAGCAGGACCATGGCCCCTCTCTGCAACTCTCCCCCACACCAGTGCAAAGCAGAAATAACCCCCCAAAGGCCAGGGGGGCTGCACTGCCACGAGAAAGGGTCTGGCTCAGCCAGGTCTAAACCCAGCAATGCATGAGGGACACCTGAGTTTGGCAGAAAAATGTAGGATTAGGCAGGTTTTGGAGCTGTGCACATCCCTTCCCCACATCAGTAGGACGGCACGCTCCTCATGGTAACAGTGGCAGGATACGGCCCCGATGCTTTTTGTGCCTGTGCAGCTGCTCCTGGTGGCATGGGAACCCTTGGCCATGAGGAAGGGCAGGCACAGAGGAGCTGCTTGGGGTCAAGGGCTGTAAAACAAACCCCAATCTCCAGAGGGCTCAGGCTAAGAAGGCAGTGCTCTTTAGCTCTAAAAACACTGCTGAAACAGGCAGTCGTGCCTCAGGGAGAGGGGAGCATCACAACAGCTGCCAGTCAAGCTTCGTTTCACCTTGTCACTAATAAAACTATTTTGAATTCTTCCAGGAGCTACAGCTCTAAATTCAAAGTCCTTTATCCACCAACTTCCCCTCTACTGCAGTAACATTTCCTTGAGCTGTAGCTGGATTTGCCCCAGCCACGCTGCCTCCCAGGAGCAATGGAAAGATCCTCCTGCCACCACCCACATCAGTGTCTCCTTTGCTCACAGCAGAGAACAGCCAGCTCATGACACCGATGGGAGCAGGGCAGCCCCACCTGCACAGGGCCTGCCAGGGCACAGCCTCACCTTGCACCCAATAAATTAATCCCCAGCACCAATAGCCAATTAATCCCTTCTATTATCTCTCACATCTCCTCCAGCATGGCTCAGATGCAGCAAGTGGGTGGCCAGTTGCAGATGGGAGGGCAGGGGAGCAGGACTCAACCCCCAGCACTGAGGGGATGAAGGAGCAGCCCCCCTGTCATCGAGAGACCTTTCTGTAGGGCAAGAGACTGCCTGGAGATTAGGGGAAAGTTGTGATCCTTCCAGGAGAAATAACGGCAACCAGAGTTGCAAAGGAGCCTCATTTATAAAGCCTTTCAGGCTGGGCAGCTTTGGGGGGCTTGTGGCAACCAGAGGCAGCATGCGCTGGTCAGGGCTTTTTGGCTCACCTGGATACTTGCACAGAAGGTGGCATTGCTTCAACAATACCTCTCCCCACACCTCCATCAGCAGCAGAGAGGAGGAAGGACATGTGTGTGTCCCCAGTGTAGCAGTTCACAGGGCAGCACAACTCTTTACTCTCATTTAAGGCCACCCTACCCAGCCAGGTCCCAAGCCTCCTGCCTGACCCTCACAGCTACAAACCATCTGGGCACAGGCAGCTGAGAACCAGCCCCAGCACCACCACCAAACCTCTCCAGCTACCGTGGTCCCCCAAGGCAGCGAGGCTCACGTGCTCACCCCATCTGGCTGCCTCACTCTCTAATATTTGGACCTGTTGGCCAATTTTCAACAAATTTGCCAAAGAATGGCGAGACAGCAATGGGCAGCAATGAAAATGAGAGCACCTTGGGTTTGTCCCTCTGAGGGGGCTGCCACGTGAGCCTAGAGGGGCTGGCTCACACCAGTGAGCCTGATAGAGCCACAAGCTCACAGAAACCAGCTCCCCCAAGTTCCCTCGCTCAGCAAATGACAGGTTTGCTCCCTCTCCTCATTTCCCTGCGCCAGTAAACATAACAATAAATAGCAAGCTGCAGGAGGCAGCTGATTGTGTGGTGAAAGGTGGAAAACATCTAAAAATGATTTAGAGCAGGGAGGAGAATAGGAAGAGAGGGCTGCAGATTACATTCTCCAAGGAGGAGGAGGAGGAGCTGTTTGGCTGGTGAAAGGCAGCAAAGGCAGAGAAGATTTTCCTGCCCACCCTGCAGCTCCTTGCTCTGGGCAACGCTCAGGTCCTCTGTGCAGGTCCCAGTTTGCAAAGGTCCCCAGATGCAGCCCTGCCATAGGATCCCACCGGCTCCAGCCCAGGACAGAGACAAGGCCAGCACCACAGGGGCTGGACTCAAAGTCTTTTAAAGCTCCAAAGTAACAGGGACACAGAGCACGGACACATGAAAGCTGAAGAGAGATTAGCTAGCTGCCATTTCAACACGCCGGTAAATCAAAGTCGATGGAAGCCATATGCTTTGCTGGGAAGCATCCATCTCGTTGCCAGGGAAACATCCTTCCCGTTTAAAATGGCAGGCAAAGGCTTACAAAAACCTGCTTTTAACCTCCTTTTCTCAGGCATGATCCAAGTCTCCCAGCAGCTCCCCCAGCCCTGCAGCATCGTGCTGTTCTGCTGCCTGGGAGAGCTGTCGCAGTTTAACTCGGGAGCAGAAGGGGACGGTGCCTCTCCCACAGGGTCCAGAGGAAATCAGCCCCAGCCTGATAGCAGTGAGACCCTGCTTCCAACTCCCAGCTCATTCTCAAGCCACTTTCCATGGTTTATTCCCTGGGAAAAAGAGGCGATCACCTGCCTGGGTCACATCAAACAGCTCCACTCAGGGATGCTGCAGGTGAATGACAGAGACGTGCCTGGCTGTGGGACAAGACACCTCCACAGCAAGGGAATAACCAACAGCAGGACCACGACCTGGGTTACTGGTACTCAAATCCAGTTTCTTGCAAAACAGCAGGTACCACCCAGCTTCTTACAAGTAGGGAGCAAAAAAATCCGACCTTGGAAACTACAGCAATCTGCAGCCAGAGCTTTGGGCTCACCAAAATCACACTGAAGTCATCACTGGGCTCAGCAGCTGGCCCCAGCTTTCCTACTCTGCATCTGCACCTTCTTGATGCTCCCTCTAAGCCAAATGTACAGAAACAGGGTCAGGTTGGTTTGCCAGGGTCTGTGCCAGCTGATGGAAAAGGTGGGAAGCTGATGGGGGTGTGGGAAGGGGCATCCCCAGACTACAGTCTAATCCAGCATCGTGGACATCACGACAACAAATGCTCTTCTGCCTTTAACACTAATGAATTTGCATGTGATTTTGTTTTAGACTAGATGATCTTTCAAGGTCCCTTCCAACCCCTATGGTTCTGTGATTCTGTGACAACAAGGGTAACGATCCCCACCCCCCAGAACACAGCCCAGTGTCCATGTGGCTATTGGGACAGAAAAACTGAATATCCTCTTGCAAAGATATTACTTTTGCATTTACTTCCAACCTCAGCCTCTCACTTTTTTTTTTTATTTCCCCTTTTTTAACTTCTCATTTATTGTAAGTCCCACAAGCAGATGAAGCCAACTGTTAAAGGATGGAAATGGAGTATTTTTTGTTCTGATAAGTAGCTGTGCTTAAAGATCATTTATAATGGTGACAATATTTAATAATTCAAAGCCTAGGAAGGCCTGATGGGACAGGGATACAGGCTGAAGCCTCCTTGTCTGTATGGGAAATGGTCATAACTGCTGGAAGAAGGGGAGGCTGGGGTTACAGCACAAGGATTACACCACAGGCATCCCACCTCAATGAATTCCTCCAGACCTCAGCTCCCAAACTGGAAAACCTCATTAATGTCTATAAATATGTAAAGGGCAAATGTCAGGAGGATGGAGCCAGGCTCTTCTCAGTGACATCCAGTGACAGGACAAGGGGCAATGGGTACAAGCTGGAGCATGGGAAGTTTTGAGTAAACATAAGGAAACCCTTTTTCACAGCGAGGGTGACACTGGAACAGGCTGCCCAGGGAGGTTGTGGAGTCTCCTTCTCTGGAGACATTCAAAACCCACCTGGATGCATTCCTGTGTGACCTGATCTAGGTGACCCTGCTCTAGCAGGGGGGTTGGACTCGATGATCTTTTGAGGTCCAACTCTCAAACGAGGGTAACAATCCCCACCAGCACACAGGTTAAGCCCACAGTCAACTCAAGACATGCTCATGGCCTTCAGCAGCCAATAAATCTCACTGGAGCTGTATAAAACCTGGCACAAAACCACTACAAAGCACACCAGGAACCAAGGCTCGCGTGGACCAGAGCCAACAACAGCATCTAAAACGACAGCACAAAGCCACCCAGGAGCTGGCAGGAGCAACGTCCTCCAGCATATGACACCTGGGCACGCCTAACACCGCAGCCAAGGTGTTAGTCCTCACCCTATATGACATCTCCCCCATATGACATCTCTACAGTCCTAAATCGGTTTCCCGACCGCTAACTTGGCTCTTATCCCAGGTGGCAGCAGCCGGTGCAGAGCTCGCAAGCAGACGCCGCAGCACGAATTCTCCGTCAGGGCATCCTGCTCCTGCCAGAGCTGGGAAGGAGTCACCTTCACTTGGTGGCATCATAGCAAGATCTCCTCAGCGACTCATCAGCCGGCTCCGAGATCTGCTCGGGCTGTCTGGGAATTATGTCACCAGGCACTGTAAATATCAAATGGCCCTTTTATGCTCCTGCGCGCTCCTTCCCACCTCCCTCTTGGCGCGGAGCCTTGCGAGTGGCCTGTGCTGTGTGTTGAGGACACCGACGGTGATAAAAAAGCCATGAATGGATAATAGCCAGGTAGTATTTTGAGTTACGGCATCATCAGCCTGCTGCTAAAACCAAAGCTCTCCATCCTGGTTGTGTAACCCAGCCTCGCAGGACAGTCCCCCGTAATTAAAGCCTGCAGTCCCTCAGGGGCCACATTCTGCACTCCTGAAAGGATGCTCAGAGTTTAGCTTCCTCCCTAGCACATTTTTTTAGTCTTCCCTAGAAACAGCAACAAGCAAGAGGAAACAGAAGGGGCCCCCTGCCAAAAAAAAAAAAAAAGGGTTTAATTAATCTTCATTTCATTTCTGTCATGCTTTCAGCAAATGAAAAAGAAATAAGTAAGGTGCCCCTATTATGTTTACCAGCCTTCTCTTCCATTAGCAGGAGAGAAGAGAAGCACTTATTACACTACCTGCTGGCCCTAGTTTTGTGTTACATGTATGTGTAATAAATGTCTTTATTGTAATAGCACAAATCATCAGTGAATGAACATCCAGAGATGTGGGATGGTTTATTTAGCTTGGACAAACTACAAGTCTCAATATTTGCTTCTTTACTTCAACACCAAAACCCTCCTTTCTTGGCAATAGTACCATCATTAATCTCCTTTAATGCGGAGAATAACCACCATGGATTAATCAGACCTATGATTTCAGCTAGAGAAACGAAAAAGCCCAGGTGTAATGTATCAAAGCTATAAGATACCTCAGGGTAGGCTGATGAAGTAGACAAGAGCTAAAGTTTACTCATAAGAAGGGATACAATCAATTTCATGTCTGCTGTGATCTGCTTTCCTTCTGACTGTGCAGGAAAGTAGCAACCACTATTACTCAGGCAATGAGATATAATAATCCCTCTGCAGAGCTGCATAGCAATTGTTTGAGGAATTTGCATTTTACCTCAAAACCCCACAAAGGGGTCTGCCTCATGTTGACAGTAAACACTCTGACTTTCTGTTCAAGGAAAGTATTTCATCTGGGAATACCAACCCCTACATGAATGTTTTTTGTATACATGCATTATAGGCCAAATTTCTGTCTCCTATCTGAGAACAGATGTTATCCTGCTGTGACCAGAGGCAAAATATGAAAGAGAAAAAGAAGGAAAAATTACAAGAAGCTACAGTACTTTTCCCCTACATTCTTAAGGTTGTTCTTTCACCTCTGCAAATAGGCTGCATTTTTGTTAGCCTACTGTTACTACTGTTGTGTTCTGCATGTATCACATCAGGATTTTAAGTAGCCAGTATTGTATTTTTGAAATTTTTTTAATTGCATTAATATTTTCACTGAAAATTGTGTGTAAAAACTGAGCTACCACTAAGCTAACCTTCTGAAGCTCAGCATGGAAAGACTCAAAAGAGCATTTATTCTGAGGAAAATAAATAATTAAATAAACAAATAGAGGAGGGGAGGACAGGGGGGACAAACAAACATAAAAGAAAGAAAAATTAATTATCAGAATCCAAGCCCCAAATGATTCTATTCTATTTTATCATCTCTTTCATTATTGGTTTTTCCTTTCTGTCATGTTGCTTCAAAGTTTATCTCTGATTATTTCTAGAAAAGACCCAATTTCCAGACACAAAAGCACATCATGACTATACCCAGTTCAGAGCTAGTGAAACTTGAAATATAAAATTACAAATTCTCACTGTCTCTTAAACATCTTAATATTAGACTAAAGGTATGTTTAATAAAAAGAAATGGCAAACAGGTAAACTACTGCTTCTCTTCCTCATTAGGGTGTGGTGAAAATTAATTCCTATGCAGAAAGCACTTTGATATCTTTGCATGAAAGGCATTACTTTGGTGAAGATCAAACTAGTATTATTAAGTGTTATTAAAATAAATTGGAGGCAGAGAACATCATAAATGTTTCCCTGTAGGTTATATCTGAGAACTGGTCTCTGCTGCATTGTGACTCAGGTTTAAACTTTAGAATACTGACACCATATACATCTCATTTACACTGCAGAGAGAAGGCTCCCCTGGGCCTGCCAACCTCCCAGCTATGGCCTAAACAGCTAGTTAATAGCCAAAATGCTGTAATTGCCAAGGGACTTTGTAAGGTAATTTTGGATTACAAAAGGAGGCAAACAATAATTTCATGTTTAATTTTTTTTTGCTTTAAGGATACACAACTGTAAGTACACAAATGTGTAGATCAAGTACAAGCTTTAGTTTTGAAGTCCATAATCTTATATTATGGCCTCAAATCAGTGTCTACTTATAGAGAAATTCCAAGACTTGGAAGGTTTTACTGGAAAGGAATGAATAGAAGGAATGGAACTATCAGTTTTCTCTCTTATTCTTGGTGTTGGTTTTCATGTTTTAAGATGTTAACTAAAGCTATTAAAATGCCATCCCTGTAAACCAAGGTCCTCTTTGTAATTACAAAACAAGTATATCACAAAGCAGCATCAACACATACTTGCTAAATTATCAGTAGTGTCCATATGTGGAAGCCTGATAGGATTGTACTGTTCATGCATTTGCTGTTTCAAAAACCAGGCTGTGTCTGGACATAGGTAAACATTATTAGTTTAAGTCACATTCAGCACACCAATGTCTTACTGGATTGTGAGCTGTTAGGATTTCAGCTTATAAATATAAAACAATAGTCATAAACCCTGCTTAGAAAGATATTAACCAAGAATAGGAGGAGGAAAGAGAATGTAACTGAGAAGAGCCAAGAAAGGAATGACAAACACTTCAGCTATTAACATTGACACTTGTGGTCTTTAAGGAGTCAAAAATGGAGAGATGTTTAGCTTATAAAATTGTTACTATTGATATAAAAATTTTAAAGCTTTAAAAATAGGCAAAGTGGCCAATAAAAGAAAATTCATTTTCTATTGTTCTCATAAGGGTTATTTAGAAAGTATCTTGGTGTAGGCAAAACTGTATGCTCTTGTGAACACCTGTGAACTGTTGAGTTTAATTGGGCAACAGCTGGTGCTGATTGTGGCTTTTCTTGTTGTATCTCATTACTGGTTTCCCTTCTGCTCTTTCCTGATTCAGTGTTGCTGGTGTTGCTGCTTAAAGGATCTTAGCACATAGTTAAAGATACTCAAATAAACTGTTTGAAAAAGTTTCTGTGCACATCTGTGTACTGTTGAGCTTACTGAGACTGCAGCAGACATGTAATGGATGTGGGTGGCGGTCTGGGGATATCACACACTGTCTGACAGATCTCACGGTATCTTTCATTGTCCATCTAGGCATCAAGTTTTTCTTCAGAGATTAGGAGAAGCTGTGATTTAAAACTATTTATGGGCTAAAAACTCAAAAAAAATAGCATCCATAAAAACCTTGTCATTTTGCAGAGGAATATATTCCGTACTTCTCACTTCAATAAAATTATAAAGAAGTAGTCATGTATGTCATACTGCATTATATTGCTGATCTTAAGAGACAAACTAGCATCTTTTGCAATTAGGACACTTAGTAGTTCAGAGAGAAGACATTTTGAGAGCTGACCTTGCCAAAGGCAGAGAAATTCAGAGTGCACTAAGTAGGAGAGTAAATGGCAGGTGAAAAAGAAGTTTTTTCTGGAAAAGAGTAATGAAAGAAAGCAAAAGAAAAAGCTCTCTGACAAATTATCAGCCAGGTGCCTATTACAAAATAAGAACATAATTCTGAGAAAGCCTGAAATGGATAAGAGAAAAAGTCATTAGAAATATGTCTGTAAGAAAAGTTACTTGCTAATAACTTGAGTGAGATCAGAACTAGGCCAAGACTACAATCTTTGGAAAATGAAAATTCCCACCGCTTTTCCTGATACATAAATTCTTCCACAGAGGGAAAATGGGATTAAAATTAGCATTCAGCCAGTGCTGTTTAAAAAATGTTGTCAGATAAAGTGCTCTGATATAGTTATTAAATGAGCACTCCCTTTAGTTTGAGCAGATAGCATGTTTAAATATAGGTCAATTAAGCTGATTTTAACACTGTAGATAGAATCACAGAATCATAGAATCACAGAATGGTAGGGGTTGGAAGGGACCTCTGGAGATCATCGAGTCCAACCCTCCTGCCAGAGCAGGATCACCCAGGGCAGGACACACAGGAACAGATCCAG
>JAAGNO010024861.1:117426-129938 GCA_033439905.1 Ceryle rudis
CACGGCAGCTAATGCTTGGCTGGGTTGAGCTTGGCTCTGGCCACTCTTCCCAGCTCTCATCCCATGGGGACAGGACTGCAGGGTAGATGAGCCTCCTCGGCCACAGACCGGGGCTGGCAATCCATTAGCTTAATGAATTTCTCTGGGGCTTTTAATAGCCATCTGCTCCCACGTGGAGAAGGGCCAGAGAGCAAGGCTAGGCAGGACTGGGACGTGCTTTGGAGGTTCAGCCCATTTCTTGGCTGGGAGCTGGGGCTTGGGCAGGTGTTCTACACCAAGCGCACACCCATGGCAGGCTTATTTGCTTTGCAGAGCATCTGCAAAGAGGGGTGGCAAGAAAAGGCAAATTCAGTGGAGGTGCTCCACAGGTGCCCAAGTTCTTGCACATGGATGGGTCAAGCCCAGGCAATGCCAATCCCTGTCCTACTATCAGGTCTCTCAGACTTGGCTATTCCAAAGCAGAGCGCAGACCTGAGGTTGGGATATGTCTCGCCTACTTATAGATATCTACATCCATCTTCCAGTAGAAACAGTGGAACAAACACCTCTTTAGAGTCCCATTCACTTGTCTTATTGAGGCACTTTCATCACCTTACCCTGTACTCACAACCTCAACTCATTCCCCCCCTACTAAGGCAGGTTAATCCACCTCCAACTTAAATCCAAACTTCAGACCTACAGAGTGTTATTTAGCCCAGGCTTAAATGGGAGATCTACTGATTCACAGACTAAGCCTCAGCACGCTCTAGCACGACTGCAGATGCTCCCACCACCCACAAACATGCACCAAGGAGAGCACAGGTTCAGGGTCTGGAGGGGAAGCTCAGAGAAGGTTTCAGATTGTATCTGATTTCCGTTGCAGGAAAGAAAAACAGCAGCAGCAACAAAAGGTCAATGCAGAAACTTTTCCTACCCCTCATTATCCGGTATGGTAAGAGAGAAGCTACTGAATAAGAACAGCATTAAAGACATCTAGATGTTAAAGGAGAAAACATGGAAAAGAAGGAAAACTCAGTGCTAAATTCCATGACTACATGTCACGCCTGACAAATTACAAAGATCCAAGGAAATTCTCCTTTTCTTTAGGTCTTTTTCCTTCCTTACAGGAACAGCCATAACTAAGAAAAAGACAACCACAGTGATGCGTGCCCAGTAGCCACAAGGACCAAACCACGAGCTCACACTAACAAAGTTTCCTTAGTGCTGATACGGATTAAATGCATTGGTCCCTCAGGCTATGGAGACAGAGCCCTCATCAAGTGCCAGCAATTTAGTTCAAGACATAATGACATGAGGACTTGTCCCTCTGGCTCAGGGTGATGTTTAATTGAGTGTGAAGTCAGCTTTTGGATGAGCATGGCCATTAGCATCCTGGCTCCTCTGCAGCTCCCCACAGAGCTGTTATGTGAGGGGGCTCTTCTTGCACCCCCAAAATCCCAAATTCATATGCAGTGAGAGAGCTTTTGGAAGGCCACCAAGCAAGCACGGGCTGTGTCAGAAAAGAGCCATCTCAGGAGAATTGGCACTGTGAAATTCCCCCAAACCTGGTAGCTAATGTACTGGCAATGTCTCAGAGAAGCCCATCTGCATTTGTCCTTGGCACCTCTGGTCCCTGCTCCAATACCAACAGAGATTTACAGGTGCTTGGAAATATCTCTCCTAAATAAGAAAAAGCCCACCGACCAAAAACCCAATGACATCAACAAGTCAACCTCAGGGCAGAAAAGGAGGTACAAATCATGCTTCCCTCTTGGTCATGATCCACCGTAGAGCAAGAACTGCTCCTGGACATGAACACAGAGTACTCTGTGTCTCTACAAGCTGTCCTAGCAGCTATGCAACCCCAAGGTGGACAGATGTCCCATGCAAACTCCTACCCATGCTCCAAACGGCCACGGTCTTTCAGCCAAAAGAGCTCGGATCAGCAGCACAAAGCTTCCCAATGATGGAGCCAGTTTGAGGGTTGGTTTTGCTGCTCATTCAAGCCTGGAGTCTTTATATAGAGTCAGGGCAGGATCCAAAAGCGGAAGAGAGACACCCACTCCCAGGGAGTGTAACACACACACACTGAAATAAATAGCTCCCTGCCTAAGGAGATGACTCAGGAATCTCACTAGTCCTTAAAGAACAAATCCTTGCTAATAAACTCCAGAAATCTTCTAGGAGGGCCCAGTGAGAAGCTAACTGGACAAGACATGGCATTTCCAGCCTTGCCAGACCCAGAACAGGAGGAAAGATGAATAACCTCATTACTAAACCAATGCCCAACACCGAACCAACAGCCACACCAGCCTGAGCCCTTTGTGCAGCCCACCAGCTTCAAGAGCTACGAGTGGTCCTTATTACTGGGGAGAGCTTTTGTTTTTCACTGCCCCTCCTGGAAGCATTCAGGGTTAACAGCCACATGGCTTGAAGTGGCAGGAAGAAACACAGCCTCAATCCCTGTTTGTCCAGCTATAATACAGAGATATTTCTGTTTAACTCCTTTGCTTTCCTCTCAAGTGAAAGAAGCAGTGCCCTTACATCCCATATTACATTCTTCAGATCAGGGAACGAATCTCTGAGCAAGCATAAACTCAATTAATGGCCACTTTGAGACCTAAGTGGTGCAAAAGCCATAAACAAGCAGAAGTATCCAGCCTTGTTATTCGGCTGGCACATCTAACACCCGAACAGCAAGAAAACCAGTAATCCCAGTTCACAGTCCTCCGAACACTGCACTTGTAATGAACAGCAAGATCACAGCACAGTGCCCCAGTATGGGCAATCCATGTCCTGGGGAAGATCCTTCACCCTCCCAGCCCAAAGTTACCTCTGCTGAGGTCCTCAAACTATAGGATTTGCCACTAAAATAAGCTGGCCCATGTCTTCAACAGTTTGCTCCAGCCAAAGCCAAGCCCACCTTCTTCTGCAAACCCAAGGAGCACAAAACCAATGCACCAATTCAACAGCAAATAAAAAGCTGGGAAAAAAAAAGAAAAGTGGAACAAAGATAACATTTACCAGCAGTCCCCTGACAACGGCTTTATGCCTTTCATCTGCCCTGTCTGCTCCATATATTAAGTCCTTCCAGCAGGGACCGGCTCTTTTTGGCTTGATGTATAGAACAGAAGCTTGTAGACTTCTGTTTGCATTAGAGGCACTTGCACGCTGCTGTAGTCTTAACAGAGTATTGCCTTCCCCTTGCTGTTCACTTTAACTATTATCTGACTGTAGTTTTCCCCACCATATCAAACCGAAGTTGCAACGAACACGCGCAGCAGGTACCCGGGCACAAGCTACTTTGGTCACAGCAGAGGAGAAGAGGTGTATGTGAGTCAACTCAGAGACAGGATTTCTGCCAGCTTTGTTTTGGGCTTGTTCTTTTTTTCCTCCCCAGGCATCGTAACAACTTTATAGAGAGTGACAGCAACGTGTGGAAGTGGCACTGGGACCTCCTGCCCTGCTGTGCTCAGCCACCGTGACCATCACCCCAGCAGTGGTTGGCTTCAGTGCTGTCCCCTCCCTGGGCTGGCAGAGCTCTGGAGCAGAGAGCAGGACTTCCAGGCAGATCAGGGTTTATTTATAAACGAGGCATTTGTAAATCCTGGAAAACACCCTCCAGAGGCAAAAATCTCTGCCTCTTTCAATCTCATCCTAAAGAGACCAAGTGCTATGGACTGCCAGGATCCTCAGATGGAGGATCCCAAGCAGGGACAGTCATTGTTCTTCCTTATTATCATTTAAGTCCATGCACTTGCTTAATTAACTGAATGTATGGTGCACAGTATGCGGATGAAAAATGCACCCAAACTATTTTTAACGCAGTTAAAAAGACGCATTACGGTTGTAAATTCCAACTAGGAAACGCAAGAATTACCTTGGTCCCGAGCAAAAAGCCTTAGAAGTGTCTGAATTCCGGCCGTTTTCTTGCTACTGCCCCAAATCCAGCCCCCCTGCTTCAGCTCACGGACCAAACACGGGCAGCTCATCCAGGGGATCAGCAAATGTGTCTCCAGATGTATCGGGCTACGGGGGTGCCCAGTGCAAGTCTCTTGCTCAGGCTGGCACAGAACACAGCGAACCCTCCCGAGATAAGCTGGCAGGTAGGGCCAAAAATGACTTTCAATCTTGTCCTAAAGAGACCAAGTGCTATGGACTGCCAGGATCCTCAGATGGAGAGCGGTTGCCTCCTAACCCAAGCAGGTACAATCATTCCCTCTGACCTCAGCTGTCCTCTTGCTTCATCACCCCGTCCCACCCTCCTAGGGGAGGCATTGAAAAAATAAGAGGATCTCTAAAAAAGTGGCCACTGGCCACTCCCCTCCGAGAGCCTAAACACAACTGTACCTCCTTAGGAACTATAATCAGTATTAATAAAGCTTGATTATCTTCTGCTTTCCCCTGGGTCGTGGGTTGTAGGTCTAACATGAGTTGATCAGGGTTTGCTATAAAGGTTTCTTTCTTGAAATCTCTTCTCAAACATTGCTGGGTGAATGTGGATCACAGTCCCTGAGCATCCCATTCTAAAGTGGGTGAGCCCCATCTCTCACCTCAACTTCACCTGGCAGGACATCCACAGTGTAGCTCTGGCTCCGAACATCCCAGTTCCTACAGGCTGTGGCAGGAGGTGGAAGATGCCTCAACTGCCTCCAGTTGTCAGTTTGAAATCGTGCCAGGCTCTGTCTTCTCTCCTTGTTGTCTGGACTCATCCCACCCAGCTTTCACCTAAGGTTTGTAAGGCAACTTAGGGTCCCTCTGTCATCAACAGAGAGAAGTGGGTCTCTCCAGAAGGCAGCCCTGCTCACCTAAGCCTGCACCAAGGCTCCGGTGAGATTTCTGTGAGGAGCCCAGCAGATAGCTGGGCATCACCAAACTGGACCTAAAAGCCCACTCCACCTCCAGTATCCATCTTGAAACGAAACAAGTAACTGCTCAGTCACAAGGCTTGCAAAGCCGAGGCTGCTGCTGCTGCACCCAGCAGTCCCAGTGACACTGATGTAGCTTTAAATCACCTCCTTAGAGCAGCAAGAGTGAGAGGCAAGAAGATCTTGCATGTCTCCTGCTCTCCGTGCCTTGGAAAAAGCTGCCCTTCGACATCCAATCCACTCCAAAGTGTCACCGGATAGATGCTTACAGACACCAAAGCTTTTCACTCATCTATAAAGCACGTTAAGAGGCTGGAGTGATGCCAAAGACAGACCAGAGAGAGTTCTGGAGGAATGCTTCAGTTGCCCTCATTTATTGGCAGATAGACAGTCAAGAAGCCCCGAGGCTGTAATAAAGCAACTCTCACCATCTCAGCCAGCGACTTGGGCGAGATACTCCCCACCAGACAACACTGTATGTAATTAATTCAGTGCTTTAGAAAAAAACCCACGCGTGACCAACCTGCACCCCCCAAAACACCATCAATCAGCGTACATGGCCCAGGAGGCTGCATTCACAGTTCGCCCAGGAGAACCACATGGGGAGCTGAGGTCACCCGCAGCTCTGGGGTTATCACACCACTTGGGTCTTATGGAAGAAAAATGGCATTTTTCTTTTAAACTAGGCAGATTGGCACATCCACCAAGGGACCACATTTAAATCCCTGCTCCTGGAGTCCTCGTGGGGCCAGCTTTTGCCCATAGGTGAACGTCAGAGTAGCCGGCGTGTTTTTAGCTTGCAACTCAGGAGCTGTTCAGACACAGGAGTGGTGAAGGACCCAGCGGCACCGGCCAAAGTGTCCTTCACTACCTGGTTTTGCTGTCGTGTGTTCACTAGTCAAACCACCTTACAACACAGCTCCTATCTCCACATACACAAAACTCAGTTCAGAACCACTGCAACAACCTGGGATGGAAATGAGGTTCCTTGTTGACCCTCGGGGCTAAAAGTCATTGCATTATCCTCCAGCAACGTGTGTCTTGGTGCTGGAGATCTCCCCTCTCTACTGCGTTGGGAGCTGGGGACACAGAGCACACCACAGACAAAGTTCAGTGCTTTGTAGGAACCACTCTGCATCTTTCTCAGCTCTCCTGCATCTTCTCTACGGGAGATTCCATAGCAGAAAGGGACTGGCACATCTCCCTGCCACCACAGTTTAAAGAGGAATCTCTCCCTCAAGAGCTAAGAAACCAGCTGAGCATTTGGGCCACCTTCAAATGGATTATGCAGGGCTATGCATTTGCTGCTTAAATTCCAGAAACCAAATACCAAACTTACATGCTTTTTATCCTGGTAAGATCCCTGATGCCCAACAGGCAATCCCTCTACCCCTTGCCCCACCAAACACATGGCAGCACCTCACCCTCCCTCTGCTGCAATGCAAAAAGAACCGCAAAACAAACGTAGCAAAAATCAGATTGCTTAAGGATTAACCGCATCTCTTCAAGCAATGCCCATCTTCCCTTTAGTACAGGATTTGGTGGTTGCTTTGGGGGTTATTCCCTCTTATAACCTGACTCATCTGGTTGAGGGGTGTTGCAGCACAAAAAGGAGGTCACCCAGCAGGCAGATCAGCTTGTTTTTCATTCCCTTACTGTCGGTGTGGGGCGAATGCGACGACTGGAACGTGACACATTAAAGCGATTGAAATCAGGTTGCTCCCACCAAGCTCTGACTAAGCAGCTGGAGAGGAGCTCGTGAGGCATCACGCCATGAAGGTCTCCCTGGTGCCCAGGGCGAGCACAACCACGCGGCTGAGGGCATCGGCACCAGGTTATAAGCCCAGCAGGACCATTAACATCAGCACATATGGGAAATCTGTATGGGCCCCTTTATCCCACATACTGAACTGGGAGGTGAGGAGAACCATCCAGGAGGTCCTTACTTGTCACTAGTGGATGACAGGCATCATACCTGCCAACACTATCCCTGCCTCTGAGCGAGGGCTTGCCATGAACCACCACCTCTCAGTGCTTAGGGATGGATAAATGAAGCCATCCAACTAAATTTACTCCTGATTAGCGAACACCATAGAAGAAGTATATAAAAAAAAATGGTAGAAAACAAAATATGAGAGCTGCCTAAAAAGCCAACCTAGTGAGCAGAAAAATGGTTATGGCTTCTCAGAGTCATCCAGTCTGATGCAACAGATTATCTGGGAATGGGTCTACATGAAATAACCATCTTTTCATCAGTCCCTGCGGAGTGGAAGGAGGCCCAAAAGAGGCCACCTTCACCCTGAGAAATCCCTGGACCTTCAGTGAAGCAATGGCATCAACCCTCCACCCTCTCACCACACCAGCCATGGCCATGCCAGGATGCAGGCAGTGCAGAGAGGAGACTTTCTGGAGAGAGAGAAGAGGTGGCTTCTGGCAGAGTTAAAAGGGAGGAACAAATGGGATGTGGATGGCACAAGGAAATTTTAATAGAATTAGACAGGGAGGAAATGTTCTTCCTTATTATCATTTAAGTCCGTGCACTTGCTTAATTAACTGAATGTATGGTGCACAGTATGCGGATGAAAAATGCACCCAAACTATTTTTAACGCAGTTAAAAAGACGCATTACGGTTGTAAATTCCAACTAGGAAACGCAAGAATTACCTTGGTCCCGAGCAAAAAGCCTTAGAAGTGTCTGAATTCCGGCCGTTTTCTTGCTACTGCCCCAAATCCAGCCCCCCTGCTTCAGCTCACGGACCAAACACGGGCAGCTCATCCAGGGGATCAGCAAATGTGTCTCCAGATGTATCGGGCTACGGGGGTGCCCAGTGCAAGTCTCTTGCTCAGGCTGGCACAGAACACAGCGAACCCTCCCGAGATAAGCTGGCAGGTAGGGCCAAAAATGACTTTCAAGTATCACAGGCCTTCAAACTCAGCACCACTGAGCACAGGAGAAGTTACAATAACCAAGATAAAAGGACTAGAAGAAAAAGCAAAAAAAACCCCAAATCTATTTAAATTATTGAAAGAACCAAAATGGAAGAATTTTGGAAGCAAAATGCCTCCCTCTGCACAGAACCACCTCAAGAGGTAAAGGCTGCTGCACCCCTCTGAATTCCTGGCCTGCTATTTAGGCACAGCTCAACTTTTCAAGTTTCAGCTCAACCTTGAACAGAATGAGGCCACATGCTGCATCACTAAGGCTCTGTCAAAAAAAAAAGGAGAGAAAAAAGGGGGGAATAGAAAGATACCAAGAGAAATACTGGGAGAAGAGGAGAGATAGGGGAGGCTCAAAACCTCTAGAAACCAGAATCCACCTCCAAACACAGGCAAAACCAGGACCCACCAGGCTCAGCTGTCTATGGGGCTGTGCAAAATACATTATATATCATCTGCACGTGCACAGGACCCCCCTGAGGTTGTCACCCCCTTGTGTCAGGTCAGGAAGAGGTATTAAGCATAAAAATGAATCATAACAGTGAAATAAAATAGTGGGCTTGCTCAGAGGTAACAACACTTCGAGGCAACATCCGAGATGGGACCACGTTAATGAGTTTGGGGCTGAGGGAGGTGGGGCAGGAGTTGCTCTGAATTTCCTTGGTTTCTTATACATGAAACGGGGACCAAGTGACAACGGGGAGGTGGGGACAGAAGTCAGATGGATTTGATCTAGGATGCGGCGTTGGAAATAAAAGGCGACTTGCACGGGCGTCTCGAGGCAGCGCATCAATCACCCGGTGCAGTTCCAGCCTGGAAGATGGGCCTCTGCAGGCAGGCATTTAGCAGAGCTACTTATGCAGAGGCACCTCTCAATATTTATTAAAACATCTCCAAGCTGGAAGAGCCTCTACAGTTTGTGTCCTGGCATTTGGGTGCAGGCAGGGAGGCTGCCTGAGCAGCACAGCAGCACCAGAGCAGCTCCACACCTCAAAAAGCAGCTGGGTCTATAAAAATCTCTACAAGCTAAAAACCAACCTTGCAGGGTCTCAAAACTCATTCCCACTGGCAATAGGTCCTAAATCTTCATGCAAGAAAGTCCCTGTGAGCAGAAGAATAGGGGTGCTAGGAGATGGGGTCAGGTTGGAGGGGCTGAGTGATGCAAAGCCCATGAGAGCAGCAGGATGGGGCTCCCTCATCCACAGTCTCCTTCAGGATTCCCACTCCTGCAGCACGAGGACGAAAGGTGCTTTTGTGCTCCAGGCTTTGGCAAAAAAAGGGGGTTTTGAGGAGGTAGAGACAGCGTGACCCCAATAGCATGGGCAGGACACCGCACTGGCCAGCAGAACATCAGGGGGCTCCATCTCTCCCATACAAACTTTATGACCTTGAGCCAGTCTCTTCATCCTCCCACATCTTTGAATAAGCAGCCACTAAGCTTTTTATCTGTCTTGTCTGTCTGGATTACAGACTTTCAGCTACAGAAACCCAGGAAACCCCCTCCCTGCCCCATTCAAACACATACAGACATGGCACAGGCCATACCAGGCTCACCTGGGCAGCAAAGGGCCATAACTGGTGCATGGGCTTATCCTGGTGACTTTGTATGATGTTTACCTATCCTGCAGCTCTTTAAATAATATAGCAGCAAACTGCCAAGGCTAAACCTATTATCCGTATAGTTCAGAAAACTGGAGTCCATGAAGTTTCCCAATATGCTGTAAAAAAATAATTTTATCCCTGACTCTTCACAGACATTGGGGCAATTACCACCTCAGCCTTGAAGTCAGCCTCCATTTCCCCAGGGGTACACGAGTTGGGGGGGTTCAGAGGATGGTTCTGCAGCCGTTACATCTCCTGGCTGCTTGGGCATCTGCCCCAAGGTGATCTAGGGAGGTCATCCAGCTCCTAGCACATCCCAGGCCAGTGGTTTCTAATGGGAGGGCACAGCTCCACGTGGTGTCACAGCAGGTACAAGTGGAGTCACGAGCCCAGGAGAAATGCAGCTGCTTGGGCTGGGGAGGGAGGCAGCTACACGGTGGGCATCAAAGGGCACCCCAGGCTGGCACCAAAGACAGGGTGGCCACAGGAACATAAGCCTGGCAGGTTGTCAGTTCGGAAAGCTCCTGCTCCTGCCCCATGAGGATTAGTGGCTGCCCAAGCAAATGCCACCACAGAGAGCCAAACGGGTCAGAAGTTAAGAGAGAGTAGCTGAAGACGACAAAAATGCTGATAAAGCCCCCACGCTCGGGGCTACCTCTGCTGCTTGCCATTTGTCTTTCATCCCCTTCCATCACTGTCACCCCACCATCCCCAAGGTGGGGTCTGACCAGTACTGAACCGCAAACAGTGTGCGTTGCACACAACATCCCCCCCTCCTCAGCACACACCCAGCTCACAACGTGACCGCTCAGCCCCTCCACACGATTCTGGAGGATTTTGCACCACAAGCCTTCTACAATTCCAGAGGA
Source organism: Ceryle rudis (assembly GCA_033439905.1). NCBI lineage: Eukaryota > Metazoa > Chordata > Aves > Coraciiformes > Cerylidae > Ceryle > Ceryle rudis. Next base: position 127,682 of record JAAGNO010024861.1, read on the forward strand.
TGGCCCTGAGTATGGAGGATGCTTAGGACTCCCAACACTGGACTTCACACTCCTCATCGCAGCTGCAACTACTCCACAGATGCTCCCCATTCTCCCCTCCTTTGCAGGGGGACAGGCTCCTGGCAAGGACCCCAAGTCGCTGCAGTGCACAGCAAAGCTCCCCCTTCCACCCAGCCAGCGTCCCACCTCTCCAACTGGTCTCACCAACACCTCCCTGGAAGGCCTCAATGTACAAAATGGCTGAGGACCAGAAAGCAAATCCCAACACCTTATCTGAGAAGTGCAGAAAAGCAAAAAATGGGGGGGGAACACAACACACCAAAAATAAAAGGCCCTAAAAATCCTCTTGCCAGGGCTAGCAGGGGCCCCAGCCATGATGAAAACCAGGCAAACAAAAAACAACAAAACAGCAGCACCGGGAGAACGAGCATCCCAGGCCTGCAGAAGAGCCTGGTGGGACTGTGGAAAGTCCCAGAGGGAAGGGAGTTGCAGTAACACAGCGATTTATCTTGACCCTCCCTTTGCAATCCTCTGAACAACGGGAAATCATCTGCTCTCCCTCTGCAGCAATGCCTTCAGAGATGGGCATCCTTCTGCCAAACGGTGGGTCAGATATGGCCATTTCTGGCTAAAAAAAAAATAATAAAATACAAAACCAAAACCACAAAACCAAACCCGGCGGTGGCAGAGGGGGAAATGGGTACCCTGGGACTGCTTCTTTGTTTACCGCTCCATCGCTGTGCAGCCGGGAAGCCCCAGACACTGATTAGCATTTCTTTCTAGACACATCTCCAGTTCAGCAGCTTCCCACTGGGGAACATGAAATGCCTCCAGAACCCGGTGCAGAGCCACAAAAAAAAAAAAACCAAAACACAAAACAAAACAACCTCGGCCCCAAACCCTTCGCAGCCAGCAGTCAAAGATGGGGCCGGGGGACAAGGAGCGCTGGGGGTTGGAGGGGGGGAATGGGGGGGAAGGCGAGACAGTGCCTGAGCAGAGCTTTTTTGTTCTTCTCCTCACAGCATTGCTATGGTGATTTCAAGCAAGTCAGAGGAGCGGTCCCTACCCATCACTCCCGCTGCTCCAGCCTCCTGCACCGACCGCATGAGCAGCCCCTTCCCCCGCAAGCAGGAGCGGGCAGGTGCAAGGGGAGGAGAGGGAGGGGAAGAACGGGGGGAAGGGTGCATTGCACCTTTCCAGGGGAGCCACCCCTCAAGCTCTGCAGGGGCAGCTTCTCCCTCCCCGGATTTCCTTCCCCACCACCCTCACCGCCCAGCATCACCACACATCCAGTCCCGGGGCCGCCCTGCACCGGGCACCGACTGGGCCAGGGATGCTGCGGTGGCCCGGTCCGGCGGATCGGCTACTCCCGTAGGTGGGGGGGGGGAAGGCTCAGCCTCCACCAGCCCGCAGCATCCCCCCGGGGGCTCCCCTAGAAGCCGGCGGTCCCCTCCCTGCAGCTGAAGCATCCTTCCCCTTGGGGATGCATTTGGGGGGATGGGGTGAGTGGGGGAGGGTAGATCCCAACTGGGTGGGTGAGGGTGTGGGGGGGTTCTCTCGCGGGGTTTGCCCCCCAGCCTTTTACTCACACGTATGCGTGGTAAATGAAAGCCCAGCCCCGCGGTCTCTCCAGCACATTGTAGAGGAAATTCTGCAGCTTGCGGTAAAAAGCATTCCTTTTGGGGGGCTTCCCACTGCCCGAGACCCCGGAGCGGGGTTTGCTGAGGATACTGCCCCGCTTGGTGCTCTCGGAGCCGGCGATCAGGAGCGCTCCGTCCCGGCTGGAGTCCGGAGCTCCCGGGTCCAGCCCCACGAAGCCCACCTTGAGCTTCTTTTCAGCGGCTGGCCCCGGGTAAACGCCTCCGTTCCGGGATTTCTGCACCATGGTGGCGGCCGGGGTAGGGGGGAGCGGGTGGGCATTGAGGTCCCCGAAGGGGTACTGGGAAGGCACTGGGAGGCACTGGGAGGGGGATGGGGGGCACTGGAAGGCACCAAGGTGTACTAAGGGGTACTGGGAGGGCACTGCGAAGGTACTGGGACAGCACTGGGACAGCACTGGGACAGCACTGGGACGGCACTGAGGTGTACTAAGGGGCACTAGGAAGGCACTGGGGGGCACTGGGAGGCACTGGGAAGGCACTAGAAGGTGCTGAGAGAGCACTGAGAGGGTGCTGGGTTGCACTGGGAAGGCACTGGGAAGCACTGGGAGGGTGCTGGAGGCTGCTGATGAGCACTGGGGGGCGTTGGGGGGCACTGG
>JAAGNO010024863.1:0-13710 GCA_033439905.1 Ceryle rudis
ACTGTGAGAGTGACAGAGCACTGGAACAGGCTGCCCAGAGAGGCTGTGGAGTCTCCTTCTCTAGAGACTTTCAAGACTCTTTGGGAGAATTCCAGGTGTCTGTGTATCTCCTTATCTCCATGGAGAAGAAGTGCTCTAAGTAGACTGAGAGAGATTCACCTACTGGTTTTCATAAACTGTAATTTTGAATAATGGCTGGTATAAACTAAGTGAATTTAATTTTGTTTGAACATTCTTTGGCCAATAATCAATTTTGCCAATTTTGCCTTGGGAACAAGCCATAGTAGGTAAGACTTTTTTTTTTTTTTTTTCCTAATCACTTTGCATCTTGCCTGAAACTACACAAGCAAGAATAAAAATATTTACTGGATTTTGGAGATATTATAAATTTACACAAAAATCACTGAAACTTTTTAAAAATGTCAGCCTCAGTGCGTAAAACTCAGTTCATCATAAAGCTCATAAGCATTGGCTAGTCAATAACTTTATATATGTCAATAGTCTCTTTTTTTGTTCAGCTATGCATGTCAGGGTGCACTTTAATTAAGTTCAGAAATTTACCTCAGCCAAACACATGCCCTGAAGACTAGAAATGTTTTCCTGAAATTCAGTTTTCACTTAGGTCAAAGGGTGGACCAGAACCCTAATTCCAAATTATAAATTCTCTGTTGGATCTCACAACCTACTTTATAGTTGACGTCAGCATCCTCAGCCTACCTATGGGTAAGCCTAACTATATGATGTGCTGACTCTGGCAACCCTTTATACCTTGCTATTCTGACAGAGTTATTGAAATTGGAATTGGGTTGTCTTCACTTTAATCAAGGGTGAAAGAAAGACAAGTTGGAAAGGAGTGGGAATGAGCTGTGCAATTTGTTGACTACTGCAAATCCTGCTCCATAATTATATTTCTTTCTGTGGTAGTTATTTTAATTCACTTAGTAGTCAGAGCACATCATTAAAAAAAATAATAAAATTTACAATTGAAGGTAATGGGCTGTTAATAAAATATAAATCTGCTGGCTGTTGAGGCTCATGGACAGTAAACCAGACAATTATTCCTTTGAATGTTCCACTAAAAAGTAAAAAGCTGTTGTCTTTGGAAGTATTTCATTAAGCCATATTATTTGGTTTGCTCAAAAATTGCAGAGCTGTGTTATTGGAAAAGTGGGGGTTCTTTTCAGCAGAGACTTGAAAAGATTTGAGTCCTGAATTATGGGAGGGGAAAAAAAGACCTCCTTCAAGCAATGTGGTTCAATGATCTTAGATGATATGCCTAGATAGTATGCCTTTTCTAGCTCTCTGTCATGTTATGAACGTAGTTGTGATAACCCTTGCAAACTGGATTGTGAAAATTTAAATGTGAGGTTAAAGAAAAAGTAAGGAAATGAAGGTTACCGATAAGGTGTTTGGTTTCAGTTTGTTTTTCTCATCAACTGGCCAGAGCAGTATCAGCAAGGCATGTGGTGCTTAGGTTTGAGAAAATGAGAGATACTTAGATCTGAGGATGTTGCTTATGACTTTCTCTCCTAACCATCAGGGGACCCCTTTTATGACCTTAAGGAACTCTTCAGTCCCTCACCCTATTTGTACCAAATTGGCAACTTGAATTTTCACTCAGATTTGTTTCAAAGTTTGTTAAAGACACCACAAAGTGAAAAAAACCAGACATATTTCTTCATATGCAATTGGTGGTCTTAGTTTGCTTTAAATAATATCTAAAAATATTATTTTCAAACTCATTATTTGAGAATCAGAAGCTATGTGAAGGGTATTTCCACTCTGAGAATTCTTATATACTGCTGTTTCTGTGTATATCAACGAGTATAACAGAAAGGATTTATCATAAGAGTGTGTAAAAGTGGTACACTGTCAAATGTTTTATGGAGTATGAAATTGCAAGTGTCAACAGAATAATATCATGATGGGGATTGTAGTATAGTTAAGAGTGATCAAAATCAATAAATACACACAACTGTCTGGATGCACCATAAAGCAGGGAGTTCATAATGGTTGCCTCTACAAGTGCAAAAGATGAACAGCCATGGTATTTTAGGGTCTAGAATCAACGTCTAAGTGATGTTCTTCAGTATTGGAGAGCTCCCTATATAGCAAAGCCCAGACTGAAAGCTCGTTAAAGACAATGGGATTCCTTCTTTTGGTCTATATGGTTAAAAAGAGACATAAAATGTGAGATAGTCTATGCCAATTTCACTCTCAAGTCAATCACAGAATCACAGAATGCTAGGGGTTGGAAGGGACGTCCAAAGATCATCAAGTCGAATCCCCCTGCCAGAGCAGGCCGAAACTAGAGCAGTCTTAAAATTCAAAGTTTCACTCTAGTGATGTATTTACCAGTCTGCAGAAAACAGTGGAGCCATAACAAGACTTTGTTGCCTCCGTAATTATATACTAGTTGTATCTGTGGCACTGCAGTTCATTGTCATGGCACAGAGCATTAACACTGCACAAGTGCAGAGGAACTATTCAAAACCTCTTTTGGTTAGCCTTTATTAATTGCATCATGAAGGACTTTAAGAAAAGTCAGTTAGAAACCCATAAAGCTGTATTTGTCAAATTTGGAATCTAGATCTTTGCAATCGAGAAGTAACTGTTAAAAATACCCCACAAGTGCATGACAGTGTATATAAGATTTTTGTAATATGTGTAACTTTTACATATGCAATAGATGCTTTTTATATCTGTAATATATGTAATATGTGATTTTTTTTTAAAATAAAAATTGACATCCCTTGCTTCCATTTTAGCATGTCCAGTTTCAGATGACCAAAATACAGGCCTTTGGGTGTAATGACTTCTTGTGAAAATGCTGCTTGTTAGGACCACTACCGGCAACACTTTTTAGCACACATTTAATTCAAATGGAAGAACAATGCCAGTATTTGTTGTCTCTAAGTTGGATATATACACCAATATTTTGCTAAGTATGTGCCACATATTTCAGTTCTCCACCACGGATCTAACAGGACAGAATATCAAATTCAAAGGACAGAATATCCTAAGATGTGCAATGGTCCAAACTAATTTTCATTTTACCAGGGTATATTCATGCACTTAACTTAGACAAATCTCACCCCATGAGTGAGGTTTTTTAGAAAGATTAATTCAGTGGGTTTAATTTGGAATAATAGGAGCTAAAGATATCCTCAACATGCAGGGGCTCATTTCTTAATGTGGAATGGTTATAATTAAACTTCTATAGGCAATTGTTTCATTCCATTTCTTCCATCTCACTACTGCCCCTAGATAAATTGAAGGTCTGAGTATGAGTTTGGAATTCAGACATGGTGTAAGTCGAGAAATCTTTTCTCCCCTCTGGTGCACAAAAATGGAGAAACTATATTCATTCATTGCCTTCAACAGAATTAATTTTAGGATGAATTTAAAACACAGAAACTCAAATATATTTTTCTATATATACCATGTTCTTGACTCTGGTTTCCTGAAACCTGTGCAGAAAAATTCTTCATATGTAGAGGTGCTGTAAAAAATCACATTCACAGCAATTCCATTTAGAATGCCAGACAAATAACAAATATTTTCCTCACTAAAGAATTCAAGGCAGAATTGCAAATATTCTGTACAGAACGGTACAATGAAACAGCTCAGTTCAGATTCTAACACTGGTGATTTTTGTCTTTGCATCTAGGCGGGAGCTGTTAAGGTTTGTTTAATTATTACTTATGCTATAATGTAGTCCACAGAGAAAAATTAATTGCAAAGTGTATCCATCTTACAGGGCAAAGTAATATCAGCCAGGACAAAAGCTGAAGCTTTTCCAATTAAAGCTGCTGTCAGTAAAGTGCAGAATGTGATTGCAAATGCAAAAAAGCAGTTTAGTTTTAGCTCTCCTGCAAATACACCATGGATTGGGTATGTGAACACCACCTGTCCAAATACTGACCAAACTGATCTTTTTAATAATTATATAGAATGAAACACAGCAACCATGACATGCTGTGTAATCTTGCTTCAAGGTTCTTTGAAGACAAGAAAAATCTCTGTTTATCCATGGAGGAGTAAGTCATGAGTCACTTTCAGAATATTTATTCAACCCACTTCCATTGCATTCATTTGTTGCATGTCTGAATATGGACTCAATAGAACTGAGGTCAGAAAGTGAGCAGAGTTATATCTGCAGTCCTATTAAAAGGTAATCCCATTTAAGTTTGAAGAAAGAACAGGCTCCATGTTCAACTGGTATTAATTTCACTAGCTCCCATATTATAATTTTATTATAAATATATCATGATTAATTATTTAGCATATTTATTTCTTTTTAATAAATTGTCTCCTAAAGAAAACAAGCTATTGGACTGAATGGAAAGTTATTGGCTATTTTAACTAAAAAATTATTCAGAAATTAAAAGTAGAACCTATTTTTTTTTAGAAAATTAAGCTGATTGCTCCCATTACTTTTAAAAATCTTCTGATGTTGATTAAGAAAAGAGCTTTAAAGATATTTTGGAGAGAATGTAGGCATATGATTAATTGTTTTTTTAAAATTTAGACCTCATTGAGGCTAAGTGTGGTTGACATGCTTGATGGACAGGATGTGATCCAGAGGGACCTTGACTGTCTTGAGAAGTAAGCCCCTGTGAACCTCATGAAGTTCAAGAAGGCCAAGTGACCTTGACTGTCTTGAGAAGTAAGCCCCTGTGAACCTCATGAAGTTCAAGAAGGCCAAGTGCAAGGACATGCACCTGGCTGAAGCAACCCTAGTTATGAATACAGACTCGGGGATGAAGGAATTGAAATCATTCTTATGGAGAAGGACTTGTAGCTACTGGTGGATGAAATGCTGGACATGAATCAGTAATGTTCAGTGGGCAGCAGATCAAGGGAGGTGATTCTGCCACTCTACTCCAATGTGGTGAGACCCCACCTGGAGTACTATGTCCAGCTCTGGAGTCCTCAGTACAGGAAAGACAGACCTGTTGGAGCAGGTTCAGAGAAGAGCCATGAAAATCATCAGAAGGATAGAACACCTCAGCTATGAAGAAAGGCTTAAAGAGTTGAAAAAGAGAAGGCTCCAGGGAGACCTTACTTGCAGCCTTTCAATACCTAAAGGGCACTTACAGGAAGGGTGGGGAGAAACTTTTTAGCTGGGCCTGTTGTGACAGGAAAGGGTGATGGTTTTCAGTGAAAAGAGGGGAGATTCAGACTAGTTATAAGAAAGACTTTTTACTATGAGGCTGGTAAAACACTGGCACAGGTTGTCCAGAGAGGTCACAGAAGCCCCATCACTGGACACATTCAAGACCAGGTTGGATGGGGCAACCTGACCTAGTTGAAGGGGGGATTGGACTGGATGGCCTATAAATGTTCCTTCCTACCCAACTGTTCTATGATTCTAAATGACCTGACTTCTTGTTGTGTAGGGTTCTGTTGTAATTAATGGATGTTACTAGTAGGTGAACATTTCTAGATGGGAATCTCTCCTACATAAGTTTTACTGACCCAGGATTTCATCCAACATTTTGAGTGTAGATGAATCAGATAGGACATGCAACAAAGTATTTTAAGTCATAGTCAGAAGTTTTATACAAAATATGCATGATTTCTGGCTTGGATCCATACATCTAGCAAACAAATGTTGTAAAGCACAGATCATGAAGAACAGATATGTTTTCATTCACACAGAATTATTGTGTCAATTTGCCTATTAAGCAGAGGTTTACCTGTTGCAAAAAATATGAGTTTGATTTTAGTATTAAACATTTTGTGCTATTCCATTTCATTTCAAACCATAGCCGTATCTACATAAAGTTATTTTGTACCAACTGAGGACCTACACCACTATGTTTGTAAAAACTCTAGTTTGCGAAAGCGAAGTATAGTTTTGTTGGCATTTTACCAATGGAAACAGCAAAAGACAAGTCTCAAAATATACACTGCAATGCTATCAGGACTCATTTCCATCTCATGCTAAATTCACACGTGCTTCACTAGAGTAAGTTCATGAGATCACAAAGTGTGAGAGCAATGCCAGAGACTGACCCTATCAAACCTCTGTCATCCTCTTCCACAGAGGTATGATGTGTAAGACTATAAAGCCTGCCACAGCATGTGGGAACCAAAGGACCCTCTAGCCCAAGAGCATCCTTCCAACAATAGCCAAAACCAGGAACTATTTTTATTGAGAGGGTGCAATAAAAAAGGTATACTTCCTCAGAATATTTTCCAAACTCCAACAAACTGTGGCTCAGGGAAGTCCTGAGACAAAGGTATTATCTCTTTATTCAACACCTTGTGATGGGTTTCTCTTCCATGATTTTTTCTAGTGACTTTTTGAATACATATAAACTTGATACCCACAGACATGGATTTCACAGCCTGCACAAATATTATTTTATGAACTTGCTTGCTACTATTGATAACAAATGCCAGAAGCTCAATACTATAGCTTCCTTTATCTATTAGGCTTCTTTAAGTAGTCAGTACTTAAGAGAAGGGGCAGAGACCTCTTCCTGGAGCTCCTTTAGTATTCAACAGCTGTACGTGTATTACCTATTCCAATTAAAAGACACCTGCACAATACCACAATCATCTTTGGAAACTCAACTGAATTTTTAAAAAAATTCATTTTAATCAAAGGGAGACACTTCAGGCACACCTCTGATTTGTGTACAATTGTAAATGGGCATCTAGGAGAAAAAATTATTAATATAACTAAGGTGGGAGCAGCAACTTTGGATTAAGATGGTCCTTATTCAAAGGATTATTCTTAAATAGAAACACTAGGAAAAAGGAAAGTGAAAACCTGAAGTTGTTAGTAACCTGCCTGCTGCCTTCATACATCCTTTAATGAGAAAACTATAAAGGTGTTGTAGTAAAAAAATCTTTTGTGAATGCTGTAAATCCAGGAAATGTACTTGTTAAAAGAGAATTCTTTTGTATAAAATCAAGGAAATATAAGTGATCTGACATTATCATTTGCCTGGTGAGACCATTATCCAGTTGCAAAAAGCAACTGTGTTTGATCATTATACTGTAGAATAAAGAAAGAAAGCAAGCCTTTCCCAATGACTTCATGCCATTTACTACTTGCTGTTCATCTGTTATCTTGATTACATTATTAAAATGATCGTGATGTAATGTGGACATTACTTTTTGTACAACAGTTTTAAGACTTATACTGTATACACATTGCTTTTCTGTATTATCATGGCATTTAAGTAGTATTGCACATCTTCCTTACCAATACCACTACACTGTTCTGTGGAAATAAATTAACAAAAATGGCCAGGGCATAACATCTTATGCATAATTTATATGTCTCCATAATTAATAGCTGTGTCTCAGACACAAATTAGTCATTCTAAGTAATGAGACTTTTCTTAAGAAAAATGTGTTTCATCTCACACCAATGCATGGGTTATTTAGAGATATTTATTCTTTTTAAATGACTAGCATGTAAAAATATTTCATAAGTACCATAATTTTTTATCCTTTTAAAATTATTTTTATATACTTGTTTTGTTGTGGGATGATTCAATTTTTCTTTTGTTGGTTATTCTCTCTTTAATTGCAAGTAAAAATATGTTTGGATAAATTGCCTATAAAATTACTTATTGCTGCTTAAATCTGCTGGAGGTTTAGAAAGAACATACCCTGCAGCAGTTCTCATTCAAACTGGGTGAAGAACCCACCCCTTGTTAAATTCTGTGCTTTATTTCCTCTACATCAGCATCCTGCAGCATAGGCAGTAAAAGAGAATGACCCTGGAACTCAGGAGAGGTTTTGCTGAATTGTAGCTGGTGTTCATTGACATAGATCCAGCAAGTGTGAAACTATGTTTGTTTACAGGTCATGAAGGCTGAAGATACTGCTGAATTCTTTGTTTTCACCTTTTTTCATTTACAGTTCCTGATATGAAAATGCCCCTGGAAGAGTACATGCCTAAGGCACAAGAGCAATATATAGACCAGTAAATAATACAAGATTCAGACAGTCCTTTGACCTGAGGGCTCTTAGTTTGGTATAGCATATATACTTCCATCTAAAAACATGGAGGCCTCTTACCCTGCATATGGGAAAAGTTGTCGCCTGACGATTGCACTTAAAAAAAATGATGAGAGACTATTTGCCATCATGAGCCAAAACCATGCCAGAGAGTATGCTAATAATTAAATAGTTTGGACAATCAGAGGCCAGTGCTCACACCCCACTCATCTTTTATTAATTAGTATAGAAGTTATTCAAAGATTTTGGGTTAGGAACCTGACTGGCAGGTTAGGGTAGCAAGAACAGCAATTCCTGCCCCAAAGAGCACAAAGCTGAATGTGAATGCAATTGTTTTTTCAGTGCAGGAGCTGCAGATCCTGCTTTGCTTGCAGGAGTAAGAAAAGGCAAGAATGCATATGCTGTCTGCTGAGACAGTTTAGTTAGTGCAATTTTTTTTTTATGAGAAGTGGATTATACACACATTCTATATTTTTTCATTTCCAAAGGCACATCTGAGAAAACTTTTCTGCTTGGAAACAAATATGACTATGGTTGTAGTGAATCAAACTCTGGTGTCTGTCACTGTTTACAAAATATTGGGTTATCTCATATGAAATGGCAAAATTTAATGACTAGTTAGTTTCTGGATGCACACCACAAATTCATGAACTTTTAAACACTTCCTGAACAGTAAATCGTGCATAGGAAGTGACTGAGTTGGGTCACTGAAATCAACAATCACTCTGGAAAATGTTAAACAATAAGTAGAGTTAACTAACACTAAATATTTGTACATAACCATTTTGTGACCCACCACCTTCTAAATACCTTGTTCTGCAACTGCTCACCGGTAAAAAATCAGCAATGCCAAACATACAGAAAAACTTATTTCAAGAGGTTTTTCCATCATGCCTGATTTTTGCCCACTGAAGTGGATAGCAAAATTATCTTGGATTTAAAGGACACAGGATTAGGTCATTAGTGTCTCCTAATCCATTTGTCCTAAACCTCCTAGAGAGATACAAGGGCTGTAACTGTAGAAGATAAGACATTTGTTTTAATTTTGCTTATTTGAGGTAACAAAATCTGGCACCAAATGCATTTGTGTGTCTGGGTGTAATTATTCTCCTTTCAAAGAACTGCTATTTCTCTCTCGCCTCAGGACCATTAAGGTGTTAAGTACAAAGACACAGCTTGATGGAAGTAGGCTCCAGACAGTCTGAGATGTGAAGAATCAGCCTGGTGAGAGTTACCACATCAGACTGTTGATTAAACAAAGGTAACTCAGTACCCTACCACCAACAAGGAGTTCGAGGAGGGGTGAGAGGCAGAAAAAAAAAAAGGTTGCAAGAGTAGAAAGAGACAGAAAATCCTGCCCCTCCTATTCTTCACAAAACTGTTTCCCATTCATTTTCATCTCCTGTAACCTCTTTCAAGTCCGAAGTTTGCAATTTCTATTGAATGTAATCACAGACTTGTTGTCTGCAACAATTTACAAGGTAGAGATAGGCAAAGACAGAAGCTGTCAGTAGAAGTTTCCATATCAATAGCATACATATGATCATGGGTTTGCAGCACTGCCACCCACACTCTCCACCCACTCTCCTGTTAGTCTACAAGGACAATCAGTCATCTCATCACAGAAACAGATTCAAGAAAGATGCCTCTATCTTCACAGTAAATTGACCTGGATATTAAAATGCAAATCCGTCATCATAAACCTCTGGAAGTCTACTTAGATAATAACAACAAATGTGAAGCTATCTTAGGACTTTGAATAATGACTTTGAAAATAATTCCAGGAAAAGGTTTTTCCTCCTTTTTTTTACCTCATTCCCATTAATTTCATGAATACAGCATTTTTCTGTATTTTCCAACAGCATCTGCAGACTAACCTGTGGCAACTGGGAAGAAAGAAAAGAAACAGTCAGGTGCTCTGGAGTTGTGTATCAGTATATGTCCATGTGAGTGCAATTGAAGCAATCTAATTTGACCTCACCTGCTCATACTGGACATTTGTGCTGTCACCTCCAGTGGTCTATGACCTGGGATATTTTCTGACTTGAACATGGCAGTGTTCACAGACAGACATGTATGATGTCTGATCCTGCCCAACTATCAGCTCTGGAAAGCCTCAGTAACTCTGTGCAGAAGGTCTAAAAAGTAATATTTAAGATAAATGAAAGTGAAGGGAAAATTTTTAATTTCCCTTTGGGCTTCAGCTTTAGAAAGAAAATCCCATAATTTGAAAAGACAGTCTTTTTATTTATGTATATCAGAGATCACACTGGTTTTGACACGTTATGTGAAGACTAATAATTTTCTCAGAAACATGCTGGAAGAGAATTCAGTCATCTTTCATGATGGAGATTATTTGCCATTTTTTCTGTGTGTGGTCACAAAAGGTGTATTTTGGTTTAAATATGTTGGTGGTTGTGAGGGGTTGGTGGTAAGCAGCTTTATCTCTTCTTCTACCGAAACTGATAAAAGAGAAAGCACATACCAGTGGAGGTCACAAGGTCATTGCCAAGACCTTGTTAGATCTGTTAAAAGGTTTATAACCCAAATAAAATCCATTTTTACCATGGTAAAACCCAGCTAGACAGATCTCATAACTACAGCTCCTTTCTACTAACTGTTGGAAACAGCTGTCTATCTGGAATAATTTTATTAGGCATTGAATACTGCAAGAATACATATCCATGGAGTGGCTTTCAGGTTCTATCTCTAAATGAATCAAGTTCTTTTGGTTCTTTCTCTCTTTCACTGGAAACTGTATTACAGACAACAATGCCATAAATTCTGAACTCACATCAAGAGATAAGTAACTCCTTTCTGGTTGTTTTTCCTATCAACATTGAAGAACCACCATTTCTTATTTGTGTGGTACATAGAAGCTTCATCAGTAATGGCATTAAGATACTATGCAAACAAAACCTCTGCATTCTAACAATATAAAAGAATATATCATTCGATGTAGTGACTCCCGTCTTTACCTCATCAGATTATAATTTCTTTTAATTCAAGGACACTCTTCGAAGAAGAAGAAGAGTGGAAAAAAAAAGAATATGTATGAAATATCCACTGTGAGAATAGAAGGTAGAAGCATCCTCCAGTGTCATCACCTTTCAAGTGAGCCACAAAAATATCTAAGTTCTTTGCACAAAGTTTTTTGCCAAAGGAAGTGAAGTGGGGATTTATAGAAAAAAAAACAAAACAAAACAAATCAAAAAACCCAGACCTGAATTTATAGGAAAAAAATGGATGGGAGGGAGAGAGGAAGTCAAGGTTAAGGCTGAGATGGAGGTCTGTCATGTAAATGTTGTTTTAGAAATCTGAGGCTTGACTGTGATTGGCATCAATGAATATTATCCAAACCAACAGCTCCCTGTCCTTTTTAACAGCAAGTTTAGAATAAGGAAAACAGTAAAGATTTTACTTACAAAATTCTATTCTCCTTGATTCATCATGAAAGCAACTCTGCAAACAGTTTTCATGGTTCCCTAGATGAAAATAGGTCTCTGTAGGTTTTTATCAAGTAAAAGTAATCTTTTCTCCTTAGCACTCTACATCATTAAATCAACAGCCCTCATAACAAGGACAATGTGAAGTGCTGAAATGATGGAATGCAGGCTGGGGTGCACAAACAAGAAGTGTATTCTCAACATGCCATTGGGTGAGCCAGTGGAGCAAAGACTGACAGCATACCTGTCCTGCTGAAAGCTGATTGATAACAGGGGTTGATTATTTATAGCAAGCTTTATGATATGACTTTTTACAGAACTTCAGACAGGAGAGTACAAACTCAGCTCATTATTTTTTCTTGTCCTGAACCAAGGCTCCACATCTAAAATGCTCTTGTTAGGGTGGATAAAGACCCTAGTCTGCAGAAGTAGCATCCTCTAGCAAACCTGTTTCTCCATCTGCAGATTCATTTGACTTGTGAAGAGTCATCAGTGCCCAAATGAATATTTTAAAGTTGATAAGCATGCACAGCTTTGCCAATCTAAGAAAAGTACTTAGTTTGACCTAGCACAAATACAATAGTTGCAATCTTAGCTGACATCCTTTGGACTTAAAGCCTGGAGAAAAGGTAAATTTCTCTAGTCTACACTAAGCAAAACAGATAACTAAGTACAGTTTGACAAAGGTTGGAAAGAATACTCAGAAAGTTATTTTATGATTCCCTAATTGCTAATAGGAGCTCTTGGGTTATGTGTGAAAATACCTGAAGTGATTTAAACACTTGCTGTTGGACCACATTGTTAAGAATCTAAGAAATTTTTTTCAGAAGCTTGGAAACTGGGCAGGAGTGAATTGAAGACCTTAACAACCAAAGACCTGGCCAAAGTTATCTGGCTAGTGGAGAGAAGGAACACCCTTTATGAGTAAATTTTCAGGTAAAATAACTAAATAAAGCCCCAAGTTTCTAAATGTAACTTGTTTAACTGACACGTTTGCTTTAAACGCTTCCAACAGGTATGACCTGATGTGTATGGCTCACCTGTAAAGCAATACAAAACCATGCTTATAAAGACAACTTTCTGAATAATTACAAGCAAAGATACTGAATATCGTAATTATTATGGACATAATCAACTTATTATGGACATAATCAACTTAATTATATAATCATCATATCTTAATTATTATGGTCGTTATGGACATAATCAACTAGGTTATCCTTTTTACTTGGTCCTGGTCTTAGCACAGGGATACAAACATTTAAAGAAATCTAGGCCTACTTTCCCTTTTCTCTACTAGCCTACTGCCTGCCTCCAGGAAAAAAAAGAAAAAAAAAATCACATTTCAGTGTAAAAAGTATGTGATTAGTAAAACTGATGAGAAAAGGAAGAATCTGAAATCAAATCATATGTCTTGTTTTTCCTTTCAAGCAGTGTGAGTTTTATGGACTCTGTATTACATGGAGATGGAGTCATTTACAGTAAGCTGTTCCACCATCAGCCTCCCTGGGTGCATCATCACACTGAATTACAAATACTCTCGCTCTCCTCAGAGAAAAAAGAGAGAAATCTTTCTACAGAGGGAGCTACATTGCTTACATCTACAGCTGTAGGATAATGCACAGGGTATGAGGGTGACAGATGGAGTTCATTTGTCTCAAAGGGGGAAAAGAATCCTTGTGCATGAACTGGCTGGGCTCATTGAAAGGGCTTTAAACTAGGTCTGAAGGGGGAAGGGGATAAAACTAGGCCTGCTAGAGTTGGGCCTCAGGGTGGCAGGCTGTTGTTAGGAATTAAGTTGTTATCCCAGCTCAAGTGCCTTTACACTAATGCATGCAGCATGGGAAACAAGCAGGAGGAGCTGGACACCATTGTGCACCGCAACTGCTCTGACGTAGTTGCCATTACAGAAACATGGGACAACTCTCATGAGTGGAGTGCTGCAATGGATGGCTATAAGCTCTACAAACAGAATAGGCAAGATAGAATGGGCGGTGGGGTGGCTCTCTATATTAGAGAGTGTTTTGATTTCATGGAGGTCAACAAGTGTGACGGACAGGTCAAATGTTTTTTGGGTAAAGTTGAGGAAGGCCAACGGGGAAGAGACTTGTTGTTGAGAAACAGAGAAGGTCTGCTGGATGATGTGGTTGTTGGAGGCCATCTTGGGCCTAGCACATGAAATGAAAAATTTCACAATTCTTGGCCACGTAAGGAGGGGGGTCAGCAAAACTATTACCATGGACTTCCAAAGAGCAGACTTCAACCTGTTTAGAACACT
>JAAGNO010024863.1:13810-30511 GCA_033439905.1 Ceryle rudis
GTGCCCAGGTGGCCAAGAAGGCCAACAGCATCCTGGCCTGTATCAGAAATGGTGTGACCAGCAGGAGTAGGGAGGTGATCGTGCCCCTGTACTCGGCACCCATGAGACTGCACCTTGAGTACTGTGTCCAGTTTTGGGCACCACAGTATAAGAAGGACATTGAGGTGCTGGAGCAGGTCTAGAGAAGGGTAACGAAGCTGGTGAGGGGTCTGGAAAGCATGCCTTATGAGGAAAGGCTGAGGGAACTGGGGCTGTTTAATCTAGAGAAGAGGAGACTGAGAAGAGACCTTACTGCTCTCTACAACTACCTAAAAGGAGGTTGTAGTGAGGCTGGTGTTGGTTTCTTCTCCCAAATTACTAGCCACAAAATGAGAGCAAATGTCCTCAAGTTGCATCAGGGGGGGGTTAGATTGGATATTAGGAAGAAATTCTTCACTGCGAGAGTGGTTAGGCACTGGAACAGGCTGCCCAGGGAGGTGGTGGAGTCATCATCCCTGGAGGTGTTTAAAACAAGTGGACATAACACTTGAGGCTATGGTCTAATGGATAGATAGAAAGAAAGATAGATAGATAGATAGATAGATAGATAGATAGATAGATAGATAGATAGATAGATATTAGGATGGAGGTGGACTTGATGATCCTAGAGGTCCTTCCAATCCTAATGATTCTATCATTCTATGAATATTGAGCCCTTTGCTGTTTCTGTTTCTCATCCTAATACTTTCTAGGTAAGAGACATTGCAATTCTACAGATCATGAAAACAGTAAAATCTTTTTTATCCTTCTTTTCCCAAACTGTGCATGTCTATCCACATAGAATTTATAAAGACTAAGTGTTACCAGTATTCTTTCTGTATGAATTACAATGGGGCCAATCGGCTCCTAAAAAGTGATTGTGCCAGACAGTGTACCATGTAATGATGGACTCACCTGAAAATATGTACATAATAGAAAATTTTGGAGAAAGATATATTTCATAGAAGCATATTTAGGATTCAGTGACAAAGCCATGAGGAAGGGAAGTGATTTGGCCAAATTTACCCAGGAAATCTAGGGTAGGTCTGGGACCTGTTTCACAGAGCCAGGACCTGTATCCCTATATGTAGATCCTGAGCTTATGAAATGCTTTCATCCCAAAATCCATCCCTAATTCTCTCATGTCTGGCTAAACTTGTAGCATTGGTTAGTCTATGTGAAAATAGTTTTGAAAGTTTTCTTGGCCTACTGAGCTGCCACCACTCCTGTAATTAGGCTGTGCTAGATGCCTGCAGCTTGTCAGAACATTAGAGATGTAACTATTGTTAGATAAAGCACAATTAGACAGCCACTATTAAAAAGACCCCCCAAAAAATCAAAAAGGCTGAAACATAAAACATAACTTTTATTAAAAAAAAACAACAAACCACTAAACCAAAAAACCAAAGACATAACTTGAAGAAATAGAACTAAAATGGTATAAGAATGGCCCAGCAACTCATTACAACAATCACTGAGTGACACCTTGGGGCCATCCGCCAACCAGTAAAAATCAAACAATTTGGAAGATGCTCTCCAACTCATATAGCCCATACACCTTTGCTCAAGGCAGCTGTGGTAAGACTCTGCCTTTGGGGACACCTGACCATGGAGGACTTTCAGGGACACCTTTTCAGCTCATGTGGCCAGAGCTGGAGCATCCTGCTCCTCCTGATTTCCAACAACCACCATTCCATCACATCAGGAAAGGGGTATTAGATGTAACCCTGTTTCTACAACTATTCATTGTTCTACACAATAATAATCATCACTCTGTCACAGAGGCAATAAATGCTCAAAAAATCCTTCACATGGATCCCGTTATTGAACAGTACTTAGTGCATGTGCTTAGTCTTTCCTGATCTAACCCATGACAAACGGAAGTGAGTGATAAAAATTTTAGCTCACTTACTCATCATTCTTCACTGAAAGTATGCACAAATATTTAATTAAAAATGGAAATTAAATTAATAAATTAGAACATATCATCTGAGGAAAACAGCATCAGGTATAAATATATATTTTATTCAAATATGTCTGATTATTGAAAACCATAAGAAAGGGAGGAAAAAAATATTATTTGGGATAAAAAACCAAACACCTATTGTCCCATAAAAATTGCAGACATTAATACTGGTTTTGGACAAACAAAATTTGTTGATGTGCTTCATCAGATGTTTTAAATTTCATGCATTTTTCTTGAACTGACGTCATTAGACTCACGTCAGGTATCCATTCATAGCAATTAAATCTATAATGGCTCTGTATTTTACAGAACCTCTTCTCTAGCACTCACAAATCTAAAGTATTTTTATCAATATTTTGTCTAATATTGTCCAATATTTTATGCAAAAGCATTTGACAATCTAGAGAAAGTTTGGGTTTTTATTAGTAGATCTAGCCTTACTCTGATGGATCAAACACTGAATAAGAGAGAACAGCAAGAGGCTATGTCTTCAGTGAGGCCTGAGTTCGAATAAACCTGGACAATGGCTCAACCTTTTTCCCTTCAAGACATTCTTCTCCAGAAGGTGCCTGTCCAAAAATGGTACCTCCTGGTTCTTCAGGAAGATGTTCTTTATATTCACATGAACGGCTCAGTGCACAGAAATCATCCAAGACTGAAATTTTACCTAACTTCAGCTATGTAATAGTTCAGAACAAAGTCTAAGACAGTGAGCTAAACTCTTCCAAAAGACAGTAGCAAGGCTGAGGCGCTTCTGAAGGATGGATGCTTCACCCATTGATAAAATAGGTATGCAGTGCTGCAAATACTTTCATTGGCTAAGGACTAGTCTATGGATGTATCTACATAGTAAACTTACAGCTGAAGTCAGGTGTAGTAATCCTACACTTAAAACAATTTTAAAGTTCTACCTGTAGACATCTACAGCTGAGGATGATTAGTAGCAGGGTGGTTAGCTGGAAAAATAACAAGCATCATTTTACTTGAAAACAGAATGTATCTGATATGTAAATTGTTGACAAAGGACTTTCTCATTGTTATTTTTACAGAGTAATATTTTCAAAGCAGACCACACTTTAGCATTAGTTTTTCCAAGTAAATAGATTACAGGCTGAAATTAAAGATGTTTCAGATATACTTGTACATCAAAAAGCCTGATAAGCCCAAAGATACAGAGTTTGGGGCCTGCAGGTATTTTGATAAGCAAGTCTTTGCCTTCACAGAATAGTATCAGATTGCTTTTCTAGTTAATTCCTTCAAATATTGCCTCTCCTGTTTAGAAATAATGTCAGTACCACAGTAGCCTTATTAAAAGAGCTGCAAATAAAAGAATCCTTATTATGATAAAATCAACCCAAATGATACTGAGTTCTAAATCATCCTTCAACTTCTTCAGCAGTCTGCAAAAACTGAAGACACTACCTTGTTGTTGAATTCGTTTTACAAGAAATAACTTAATTGTTGTCATGAATACAACTGCTTCAATGTGAACATCTACCATTTGCCCAAGAGTTTCTGAAGGCCACCACTAGGTCAAGGCTTCTTAGGGAAGCAGATAGAGGCACTTATGCTGCTCTAAGAATGAGAGGCTGAAGTAAAGCTGTCTTTGTCAGCAGAAGTGGGTAAGAAAGGGCAAAGTTATGCTAGAAAAACAGTGGAAAAAACAGTCCAGGAAAATCTTGCTTGGAACACTTTTCCACTGCCAGGGTGATCAAGAAGATAATGAAGGGAAAGGTGAGGGAAGGAACAGCTGTGAGGAGATTTTATTCCTTGTTTATAGGATTTGGACATCTTATAACTAGTCTCTGACACTGAATCTTCTCAAAGATAGGAGAAAGTGAGTGGATACCTTCTGGAAGGTTTCTACATGGGAATGGAGAATGCTCTGTCATACTCTCAGGAATCCTGTCTCTTCTGGTTCCTTCACAACTTTTAACATTAAATTAGCATGGATTAAGACCAAATTAAAAAACCTTGTAGATAGCAAACAGAATACTGTCCAAAAGCTAATTCTGTGAAAATACCTTTACCTAGATGGGTTAGTAAATATATCAGTCTGCTGGGCTTGTGCGCTAAATAAATTAAGATCCCTTTTAAATACACAGCCCTTTAAATACACAGATGTTAAGTGATAGCTACTGTTCAGTAATTTTTATTAAAATTATATCTTGGGATTTATAGCAAAATGTAGCTCAGTTGTTGATATTTGTATGCGTGATTAAAACTCAGAGATTATAAACTTCTTTATAAATTTAATAGAGTTCACTCCCAGGCTTAACACCATTGCAAGTCTTAATCACAAAACAGGTACTGAAATCCCTGCCATAGGTTAGTACAAAATCAGTGTATCTAAAAGTAACTAAGTAGAAATTTAACATAAAGTCTACACAAGCACTAAAACTGATGCTAGACCTTCAATATTAATTATGTTGGTAGAAATAAAAATCCATAGGTCACAAGTGATGAAAATAACTGAAGGAGTTTATATCATTTTGCTGGCTGCATACAGATTTTTAAAGTGCTTTGTGTGTGAAGCTGGGTGATACATGACACTAAATCCAACAGAAGCATCTCATTTTTCATAACCAATTTGGAGATGATGTGATAAAGCAATATGTACATATACAAATCAGAAGACTTATAAATGAAAAAATGCACAATAATCTTTATTTAAATAAGTTTATAAACCCCACCTCACACCATTTTCCTACAGATAGCATTTTGTTGCAGGTGAAATTAGAAAAATAAGATGCTTACAGTAGCACAGCATTTTACAGATAATTTATTTTCTGAGCATTAGTGCCAAGCCCCAGCAAGATCTCTTATCTGATATGTGTTATTCATATTCATTACTATTCGTGGTTTTTTCTCTTACTGCAAGTATCTTAATAATGAAGAATGCCTTTTTTCTTTTTTTTTTCTTGAGTTATCATATAAATATAAATACTCCACAGTATTTAGTCAATCACATATGAGCTGTCATTTTAATAAGTTTGCAACAGTTACATATCCTTTTTGTTGTCTCATAATGCTAGCAATGTACTTAAATCCTTTATTTCTTCAGTATTCACAGTAGATACACATTGTCTAACTTATCATTCTGGAATGTCAGAATCAAGATGCTTGTCAACTGATGACAAAAAATAACAAGAAATAAAAATATTAGAATGTCTCATTGAGATGAAGGAGTAAAGCTTTCTAGACAGTTTTCAATTAAGCAACAATATCTGGGGCTAATGTAAATTATTAAAGTCCTTAAAAGAAAAGACAAAAGACATAGTAGACTGATGATGACAGGGACACACCCTATACTGAAGACTTGAGGGAGGCAATGTTGAAGGGAACAAATTGATCCAGTTGTAAAAAAGTAGATCATTCTGCAATAGCAGTCAGATAAGAAAGGTTGATACAAAAATGGAGAAAAGCACACACACACACACATAAGATATTTTATTCCGTTTTCAAAACCTGGTGACTCTATGAAGAATGCTAACAAAGTTTCAAAACACAGCTCTGAAATGTACTTCAAGGTGTGCAAGAACAGTCTCAAAACTAGAATACTTTTATAGATGATCAAAGTGAAGCTGTGTGTGAGCTAATAGCATCCTTCCAACTAAGAAACACAGTATCAGATCTCAGCAGTCAATATCCTGGCCCAGTTTATGCAGGTACATAAACTGATCTATCAGGGAGGATGCAATTGCTCACCGTCTCCAGGTCTATTGTACATTCTGGTAAACTGCCATACAAGTGAATATATGTGAAATGCCTTAAAAGACTCAAGGTACTGCTTCAAATATTTCATACATGTTCTAGTTACATTATTTCCTTTAAATATTATTTTTGTCAGTGACTACAAGATACAACTATCAGAAAATATTCTTAATTACAAGACATTGGAAGTATTTTATGAGATAGTCCCATGAACAAATGCTGAAACATTGGCTTCTGTGTATTTAATGAGGTTAGGTTATTTTTCTTGTATGAGATAGGAAGTGTTGTCTAAGGAAAGAATTAAAAATCTCTTGCATATTTTAAGTTGAAAACATAAAGATATAGAGAAAATGACCGAGAAATGGTGGTTTCTTAAGTTTACACATGACATCTGAGCCTCTGTTACAGACTGCACATACTTTCAAGGACTACTTCAGTGCTGAGATAAAGATGTTTAAGCTCATATATTTTTACCTTGCAACTGAGTTTCATTAAGTATAAAGATAATTACAATGATTCATCCAATGGGGGATAAAACATAGCTCTTTCAGTTTATATTTCTTTGTTATTTCATGAACATTCAAACCGGTTCTGATTATTATGCTTGGATGGGATTTCACATACACTTTCCATATATTACTACTCAAATTTTTATCCAACCAAGGCACATAAGAAAGTTAGAAAGTTTCACTTCTTTTTTTTTTTTTTTTTTTTTTCCACTGTGTCTTCGTAGTAAAATCTCTCAGGACAGATGATAAAAAGAACTTGAAATGTCTAATCTATAGACTTATAAAGAGCTGCAAACAACCTGCACAAGAAGTTATAACTCACAGAGACCAAAGAAAATGGTCTACATTTCAAGTAATGAATCAGGTTCTTCTCTAGTTTTATTGTAGCTTTTATTTAAACTTGGCAGGTTTACAGATTTTTGAAACATCTCACAGTTGATTGGGTCTTTTGATTTAATTCTCTTTTATTTTTTAGAAATTGTGATTTGTTCTAATGCATTGTCATAGTCCCCAGCAAAAGTGTATATGTCCATTACTGCTTCTACATAACATTCTATAGTGGGGCATTATTTATTTTCAAAAGATAGCAGGACTTGTTGAAAAAAGCTTATTCCATGCCAAGCTGATTTTATTCAACTTTTTTTTAGGTTTCTTCTGTTCAGGAAATTGACTTGGATAACAATTGTGCTTTCAGTCACCATCAGAATTTATTTTCCTGAATCTGCGGGATTCATTATCATATCTCCGTGTCAGCTTAGGTCCAGATGTTCCAAGAAACTCACTCAGGTACCACAACACTCAGCATTGTCACAGTGAATTTTAGACACTCAGGTCTGGAAATGGAATTCATAATCTGGAGACCTCAGTCTACCTGTGTCAGGTAGAGTTCAATGCTCATCACTGAACTGACAACACCCAACAGTATATACCAAAAGGAAAGTTTTGCCTGGCAGTCAGTGACACTCCCAACTTGGTGGCTCAGGGAAGAACCATTGTTCCATTACCCTGCAAAAACACATGACATTTCCTTTTGCACAGATGACCAACTCAGGCCATCATCATCACCTTGAGTTCTAATCCTGGAGGTGACAATATAGATTCAGTTACATGTGCAGCCTGAGGTTGTTTGAACCATGCATCCTGTCTTCCTACAATTTTTTTAATGATACCCAGTTAGAGCATATTGGAACAGTGAAAATTCTATCCTTGACATTCTAAAGCCATAATAATCATTTGGAGGAAGCAAGAAATTTGACAAGATGGACCTAAATTAGTAATAGGTAATAAACCTGACCATTTTAACTTCCAGTAAAACATCAGATATTGAGATGTAGCACCATCATTCCTTATTTTTGCTTGACCTATGCTCCAAAAAAACCCTAAAGCCTAAAAAGAATCTTTATATTCCTATATCTTGTACACATACATTCTGAGTTTGAATATATATCTTCTGAATTTGATCCAATACCCTGTAAACATGATTTTATATTGATTTTATTTCAAGGTGCCAATTATGAACTTTTAAGAATTCCAGTGCCATAAAAATTAGATTCAGAGTAATTCTGGTTTTATTTTTCCAACCCATAGCAATCTCTTTTTATTGTATATTTTTGAGAGATTTGCTGGTTAGGATTTGTTTTTGCTTTTGTTTGCAATATGACTTTGCTGGCATCCTGCAGGCTTATCTCAAATAGTTAACTCCCAGTCAAATAACATCCTACTCTGAAAGCCTTTGATATGCAAATACAGCAATATAATTTCAGACTTGAATTCAGATTAATGTACAGTAATTACTCACAAACACAGGTGAGGCTCTTTCAGTTTTACTGCCCCTATTTACAGATCAAAGACATGGCTTAGCCCTGACATCAAAGATGTGATTTAACCTTTTGAATTTTATCACAAAGAACAAACCTGAGTTACAATTAAAATAATTCTAATTGTCAATTAAAAAGAACCAAACCCATCATGTTCAAGCAGTCAAAGGCAGCAAAGTAGCAACCAGAGTAAATCCTGGCCTACAAGTCAGAAAACATAAGCTAGATTCTTAGTAGAGTTAGCCATAGGATCCATTACGGTTGGTGGACTAAATTCTCCAATCTGTACCATGAACAGTAGTCCATTAAACAAATCCACTGACATAAGGAGTATGCACTTCAGAGGAAAGACTCTTCTGTTATAATGCTTGCAGAATCCCATCTAGAATGTATTATTTTAGGTTATGACCTTACACAGTTGTATGGACACACATCTACACTAAAGAGAATTTTCATAAGAATAAATGGAGGTTATTCTTATAATACTGTACAATGTGTAAATGCAAGATCAGAGACTTAGTTCCTCTTTTAAATCAGTAAGAAATTCAAGAAC
This sequence comes from Ceryle rudis, assembly GCA_033439905.1. Taxonomy (NCBI): domain Eukaryota; kingdom Metazoa; phylum Chordata; class Aves; order Coraciiformes; family Cerylidae; genus Ceryle; species Ceryle rudis. The sequence continues at coordinate 22,388 of JAAGNO010024863.1, forward strand.
ATGTCCTATATTCTGTATACACATTAACCAGTCTTGTGTAATGTGTAAATAGTTTCAAGTAAAAAAAATATTCAGTACTTGTATTCAGATTGCATACAGTCATACAGCAAAACCATATTGTTTCTATTCTTCAGTCAGGTCTCAAAAGCTTTAAAGAAAAAAAATAATGAACTGTCAGTAAAAAATATTAATTTGCAGCAAGCTTCAGATCCATTTGAATAAGTATTTGAATGAATATTATTCAAAATAAAAGCCTATTATCTCAATCATGAAAAACAAATGATGCTAAAATGGATTTACTCCTGTCTTATATGTGACTCTGGCTTACAAATTGAGGCATTTTATTTTATATTTTATAACTTGTTCCTGATATCCACTAATATCTAAATTTTGCAGATTATTTCTGCATGGGGTCCAGGAGTGCAAAAGAGTACACAAAGCATCTTTTATCTCCCATCCCATTAGCCAGTAATATCCAGTACAGTATGTACACATGAAGTCACATGTCTGGGTGGTGGCCAGATGTCTGCAACTTCTCTATCCAGCTCCACCTCTGTCCTCCTTCAAGAGTTTTAGGCCTTGGTCTTTCCCATTATAATCACACAAATAAAACATTCACCAAGTTATCATCAGCTCACATTTTGATCATTACAACCTCCCTTCTCCGAACCTTGAAGGTCCTCAGCCTTTAAGAAGACTGAGAAACCCCACCTTTTCCTTAGCCTGTTTCTTTCCAGAAGCAGCTGCTTTACACAACTCTGTCAATTTCCATTTTCCATCAAGCAAACAGAAGCTGCTTTCATCCCAATCCAATTTTCTAATCTTTTAGCCCACTTGATCTTGAAGGAAAATTCCTCAGGATGTATTGCATTCTATCACAGTCTGGCCGATCACACCAGCCTCTTTCACTAGCTTTGCATGTCTTTGTGCCTTTGTGCTTTTCCCCTCTTGCATTTATCCATATATTTCCAACAATTAAATCCTGATGCGTTCAGACTCCTTCCAGACAATGATCTTTATGTGGTATACTGAACAGCTGCATTGCCTTGCATATGCTGCCCCATCAGTGTACACTTATGTGTTTTCACCTGCCCTACACTGAGCTAGTTGTGATGAAGAAAATTTGATTGATCTTTTTTTTAACAGGATTTAATGGTGAGGTCCTGAACAATGACTAAGACCCTGGCACACTACCATGCTAATTGTAATGCATTCTAGTAACCAGTCATAACATTTAGTGCTACTAAAGAACTGTGCTTTACTTTCAAAGCCAAAGGGCTACATTCTGCTTCCACCACAGTTAGCAGCTTTGGGTATCATATGACAGAACTGTTTGCTTTATCTGAGTCAGTTTCCTTTCCTTGTTTGGGAATATTTCACACATAATATGAGCATTTCTTCACAGTCTCATTACCTTGCAAAAGCTCTCATCTGCTGGCAAGAAAATAGTTTGGAAATCGTCCTTTTCTAGGACAAATGTTTTTTGATTTCACCCTAGAAACATATAGTAAATAACAGGCCCAAGTCATCTCAGCAAGCCATTATTTTTACCTTTGTCATTCAGTGAGGAACTAGAAAGCCAGTACATATTTCAATTCAGCTTGTGTCAAAGATATTGGCATTGCTGCAGAAGATGCCAGCCACTATTTTTTGCTTTGACATTCAGAGTAATAACATTGGTTGTGATGAACTCAGTTTGTATGGCCATATTATCCTCTGTATGCAATTTAGTTGGAAGCTTTGTACAGTAATATTATCTGTCATATTCCTCATTTCTGGCTGCAGTTAATACCAATGAACAAGACCGCTGCAACTTAAACTCAGCAAATAAGACACCAAGAATATTTAGGTTTACATTTCCAAGTAAAAGAATACCTCTCACTACTGCAAAACCTGCTAACCATCTCCTATTCAAAAGAAACTCTCAGTCCTTTAATGGGATTTAATAGGTTCTTCAGATGTTAAGCACACATCTTGTGTGTAGGACCCTAAGCTTCCACGTGGCCCTCTCCTATCACCTAAGGGAATCTTTCTGTATAGTCTTTTCATAAGGCAACTAGTAAGGTATGGTTTGAAGCTTATCTCTGCGTTGTAGGTGAAGCTTTTAAATAACATGAAGTCCTCTTTTAACATGAGTGTCAGCCCCGCACTGCCAAAGTGTGTACCAAACCAGTGAAAACTTAAACTCAGATAACACAATGTAAAAAAATCTCTATTAAGGCAAGAATCTTTACCAGGATGTCAATGGGAATTCAACACTGCCAAAATTAGTAGCTGGATCAACCCTTTCTATAAAAGGACCAATTCAACTCCTGGTCACCCAAATCTGTACTATAAGAAGCCCTCTGAAGTAGCTCTATATTGCTTAGTATGTTTTCCAGGAAAGGGGTACTGGTAATTCCAGTGTTCCCCTATGTCAGAATCTGCTGGCATGACTTAATAAATTTCAGTCCCTTATTTAATTTTTAATTCTCAGAACAGAGCAATTGAAACCCTTGGAGACATTCTCACTAGCTCTATGGGTTATTCATATCCAATACAAGTCCTGTCAGGTGCCATTCAAAAAAAAACAAACCCCAAACAAAACAAACAAACAAACAAAACCACACCAAAAAAAAAAAGTCAAAGGTGAATTTCATTCATCTTTATTCTAATCCCACTCCTTCCAAAGAGGAACACAGTGTACATAGGCTGGAAAGAACTCTTCAGTTGCACTGGCTTTCTAGGCAAGGAAAAAAAATAATTACATGTCAATGGTCATAAAATAGAGACAAAAACTTTTCCCATAAAGTTGATAATTTCTGCAAAAGAAATGCCAAATGCTGCTTGGGGACAGGATGTAGGATGATTTCTTTCCAGGAAGGGGATGAGAGACATGACACATGGATTAGTCTAAATAAGAAATTATCCACTGTGCTAAAGGAAACAATGAAAGTAAGTACGCGTGTGACTCTTTTGTGGTCCTGCCTTCTTTAATGCAATGCATGTATGCTATTAATGTTTATTTTCTTGTCCAGTTGAACTGAAATGGTGACATCAGAAGGAACATGCTAATAAAAATGCCTTTTAACCAGTGCATACTTATGAAAGGTAATGTAATTTGACAGGTTCAGCAATTTAGAATATTTATGGTCATCTGAGGACAGCATTTATTATGAATTTTAGCTCCAAAACTTTTATTATTTATTTATTTTGTGAAATCTTCTACAAGAGAAGATAGCGCCATTCAGAAGAAAAGAAAAAAAAAAAATTAAAGGCCCTAATGGACTGGCAAGAAAAATCTCTTCAGAGATACATGGATACAGGATATGTATCAAGTCTGGTTTCTAGTTTTAGGTTACAGTGACTGTGATTTGTATTTGTCACATGGAAATTGCATAAAATGTAAAACTCATCAATGTACATAACCATTCACAGTGGAAAAAATCTCATCCCACAAAGTATGAAAACTGTCTCCATTATAACATATGATAGCCCCAGTGAGCCATCAAGAAAACTGCAATTATATTCTACAGCACCAGTTGCTTACAAGTGAGTTTGATAGCATAAACTGGATCTTGAGAGGACATTATTTTTAGACCATGTGTCAAATCAAACAGTTCAGATACAGTGGAGAAATAGGACTGGGAAGGATTCAAACTTAAATCAATTTCTCAGTGATTAATATCACTTAACCTATGTACCTCTTCTGTCTCAGCTGAATGTGAACCAGCTTATACTGCTACTTCTCTTTTTAGGCCAGCTGTACTCAGAGCTATTGTATGTAGGGTAGAAACAAACCTGTTCACTCCTAATCCATCTCCACCAGTTAGCACAGGCTTGCATCCCTGAGGAAAAAAACTAACCTTTCCTGTGTGCTATGCTATGTTATATATATCCTGTATGAACATTTTGACCACAGAAAATGCAAGGTCATTTGACTTAACCCTGGAGACTTACTTAAACTAAATTGGTACGATACAAGATGCATAATTTTAATCGGATATATATATCATTGTAACATGTAAACTTCTGTGAGTTTTAGCATTTATTCTATGGAACACAGAAGACTGGATTATGTCAAACACTTCTTGGTAGAGCAGCAAGAAGGGAGAAGAAAAAGATTGTTTCTTTCCAAGTATGAGCTCAGGTACAATCTAGCACATTTCTAAGAACAACAAGAAAAAAAAAAAAAAAAAAAAAAAAAAAAAATGCCAGTAATAGACAGAACTAGAAAAAACCTCTTTGCTGCATTTCCTAGTATGCTTCCAGTTTCTTCTGTGACCTTCAACAATTCTAGTCTTTCCTTAGTTTCTCCCATTTCACCTCAGTTTTCATCCATAAAAATATTTTTCTTCACAGGAGCATGGTAAGACTTTTAAAGCAGATAGAAAGCATTAGATAAAAAGTGACATAAACATGCAAATTACTGTTAGCAATGCTGTTTTCATTTCCAGCTCCCTTACTTTTCACTGTTTCTGCCACTGTTTTCTGTTTTCCTCATTAGAATGTAACTAGAGAGTACAAGAAGATATCTTCCCTCACCAGTCAAATCTCATGACTTTGTAGTGTTTCATTTGTTTGTTTATTCACTTGTGCAGGGTTTTTCTGATGGAAATCAAGTCCAGGCTTTTCCTCCTAGACAAAGAGCTCTGCAGTGCATTTTTTACTATCTTTGTTATGCAAGAAATGTGGGCTTGAAAAGAGCTGCCATTGGACTGATTGAATTGTCTAGAAGAGAGTGAAAATGTGCCCTGAGCTGATTAGGCCAGCCAGTGTCAATGACAGAGTAAGAGCAAAAGATTTAGCATCAGAGAAATTGCAAGGTTAATCTGGGAGAAGTGGAGCGCTCAGCACTATTTGCTTTTAAGCAACAAATATTTTGCTCTAACGCTGCTGAGCACATCATACATTTACAGTTGCACTGTGTTGGGGCATGCACATGTATTTTTCATGCTGCACACTTTAACTGACTTGAAATGCTTGTAATAACCTGCATTTTCATAGACTGAAACAAAACCACAAGATAGAAAAAGAGACATCCCAGCAAAAGAATTTCTCATGGAGTGGTCCTGGAATAGGTTCTGTCCTCACAGAGGTCACCTGCCTCAAAAGACACAACCTCAGAGCATCCTTTGGGCAGGACATAATAAAAAATGTTATGGCAGTAAGGAAAACCATATTTATGGCATAATGCAATAATAGCTCAGACAAATGTCCCTGAGTCTGCAGAGTTCACTCAAAACTTTAATGCTAAGCAGAAAGCAGACACAACAGGGAGTAGTCGCACTGTCTAACTTTAGGTTCCTAGAGTCACCAGGGAAGGTTACACACCCTATTTACATGCTCTGAATCATGCTCTGGTGGACGGTACTGTTGGCTTTAGAGGGATTATGGAGTATCTTCTTGAGCATTTTGCTAGTATGGCAATTTATATTGGAATTTGCATCCACAAAATGGATGTCAACAACTAACCTCAGAAATGCTTGTATTTTGTACATCCAGCCAGTTAAGATGCCACAGGCATTTTACCTATGCACCATTGCAGAGGCTCTGACACAGGCTATCTGCAAAATTCCACCACCCAGCAATGGGAACCAGGAGGTCTGTGTGGGACAAAACATTTAATCACATCACATTCAACAGTCAGACAATGACATAGTCACCCTTAAGTCTCCCACATTGATGGTGTCTCTTCTACAAGTCACCTCCTTTCCCAGAGCAAATCTGAGGCTTTTTACACATGGAGGCTGTCTCAGGTTTGTGAAGGATTCCCATTTCACAAACAACAGCGCTCATACACATAGCTAATAAACAAAAGTGTTTTTACTCAAGCACTCAATCACAGAGCTAATAGGCAAAAGCAATATTACTCAAGCAAACCCAAGTAGTAACCTAACATCCCCACATACACACCGACCCCGAGGTGGTAGACGAAGTGCTGAGCAGGAGGAAAGCACATAGCATGGTGATTGGGAAGAGGAGTCAGTAGGTACTAATGCCTTCTGCAGGGCATCCCCTGGATCAAGATGTGCATCAAGTTGACCCTCCAAAAATGCATCCTTTCTCCCAGCCGCAGCAGGCTACTTGTAGTTCTCCCGGCAGGGGCATGGAGGCTGCTTCGGCATTGGTGCATGCATGGCCAGCGCATGCACAGAGGCTGAACAGTATTTTTCCAGCCACAGTGGCTCACAGCGGTCATTCCCCGCGTTGGGCATACATGGGGGTCTTGGGGCACCTCTGGTGGTCGTTACTTCATCAATCTTCAGCTCCCTCATCCCGTCCTTGAGACGTCCTGTCATTGTCTGGCTCCTGATATCGCTCACCAGACAACAAGGAGCTGGCTAAGACTGGCTGAGTGCTTGATTCCCCCATGCACCTGAACATTCCAGACATGGGAGTGAGTACTGTGCTCTCCAGTGCAGTGCAACAACAGTGGTGTGCTAGAGGGACACAACAACACATCAACATGTTCCAGTATGGATACAGAGGGAAAAGCAAATTTTGGGTCCTCAGGATTGCTCAAGAAGGTGGCTGAATGCACCACTTACCAAACAAGGGACAAGACTGGTGAGAGGGCTGGTTGTGCAGTCCACTACCACAATCTGATGCCAAATATGATTAAACAACAGAGGGATGATTACTTAGAATCACTTGAGCATTCACTAGAAATCTGTGTGCACAGAGTGACCAGAATCACTTATGAAATTGTGGGCAAGCAGCAAGAGGACAGAGTTATAAGGATAGGGTATCTATGAGAAAGCAAGCAACATTTCCACATGCACGAACACTGTTAATTCAGATTCCTTCAGCACATGTCCTTTTTTTATCACTGCACAAGTGGAAAAATTATTCCACTAGCATTGAAGTTGGAAGATAGTTTGGTCAATAATCATGTTTTCATTATGTAGTGATCTTCTCTATGATAGATTATACTCTTTGTTGTTATTAAAAATATAAATACCAAAACCCAACCAATCAAAAAAAACCCAAAAACCAAACCAAACCAAACCAAAAAAACCCAACAACCAACCAACCAACCAACCAACCAAAAAAACAAAACAAAAACCCCAACAACATTTGAAAGCTGTCACACTTCTCTTCCTTTAATCATACATAATTTCTGGTTCCTTGTTTTCCTCAGAACACAAATTTCATTATAGAAAAGACAAAAAAGTAGTATTTTCAGGGCAAAGTTGATAACAGACAAGTCCCCTTTTAACAACATTTACTGTTACTAGTATTTCAAACAGTAGCACCAGTCCCTTGTCTTGTGACACATTCTGGGTTGCATTAGTTTGTCATAGAGTGACAGAAAGTATTTTGCATTCTTTGTGCAGAACAGACATCCTATGGCTCCACCTAGACTAATATTTACTACTTTTTCACGCATGGTTTTGAGGATTGCTACCTCCTACATATGTAAGACAGTATCACTTTCTGCTTATATGTGACATGGTGAGCTAGGCTTAAAAATTATCAACATGCACTTCACAAACATGCATAAATTTGACAAATATTTAGAAAATAACATATCTGTGTTCAAAAACATTTGCATGAAAATAACTTACTTTATCACAACATTCCTGACTTTTTGTATAGACAGACCATAGAATTTCTAATTACGGCCTTTACAGTTAGTGTTACATGAATCTGTGGCTGTTGTTTTTAATGTTATTGCATTAATACATGGCAGGGAGACAGCACACTTTTGCGAACTTTAAACAAAAAAAACTGCAGCTGAGAGTCTTATGGTATAAATTCATAATATCCCGGATAGTTAGCAATCTAAATGGACAGGACAATCCAAGGATAGGAGAACAGCTATCACAGAGAGGTGAAATATGTTCTTCAAAGTGATGTATAAGGTTAGTGGTTAAGCCAGAAATAGAACTCAGGTGCAGACCTACTTGAAGAAGGCCATGGGATGACAGAGCCTATAACCCCTTCTTCTCCCTGCCACCTTTCGGACTGTTCAGCTTAACATACTTTAGCAGCTTCCCAGCTTCCCCTCATCCCAAAATGAGATTGAAACCAAGGTCTCAAACACCCCAGATGAGTCTTCTGTTATTGTCATAGTTAGAGGGGCTGGGACCAGTTTATCATTATATGGGTAGAAGCAAACCTGTGTATTCTATACCCCCT
>JAAGNO010024863.1:30717-53697 GCA_033439905.1 Ceryle rudis
AGCGGGATCACTGCCTCAGCAGGACCTTCATCCGGACTGCTACCACCACCCCAGCTGCCAGACTATCGGGTTGTATTGAGACTCTGATTGTGGTTTGGCTTTTTCCCTGTTTCCCTTTGTACTGCTGTATTACATTTGTTCTGTATTTCTGACTTGAGTCTCTTGCTGGTTTTGTTCTCAAACCACTACATCTATACATTATCCCAAATGTCTCAGACCACATCAATATTATCATGTAAAAAAGTTACACAGAATCACAGAGCTGCAAGTCTGTGAAACCAGTTAGATTTACAGACTAAATTAATTACAGACTATTTGTTCCATTTCCGTAACGCTTAGCCTGCATGGGAGCATCATGAATATAGTAGGGATGATGCTTGGGTCAGGGTGCTATATTAAGACACTTGGACTGCTCCCCCAATACCTGAGCTAGCTTGGAAAACTGCACAGCACTGACACTCTGCTGCACACATATCCTAAATAACAACACTGTGCTTGAAATTAAGAGTGACAGAATAATTTAGTAGCAATGTGGGATGCGATTAACTGTAATGAGATGACACTGACCAAAATGAAATTCTGAACTGAATGATTTCCTGATAACAGCAAGGCTATTGTAATGCAGGACTAACCCTCCATATGAAATGCTTCACTTTTTCAGTCATTTATCTCATTGCAATCACCTGAATGAAACTCAGGGCAGGACCAGAGACTGCAAAAGGAGAATTTGATGGCATGTGTATGGCTGTTGTGCGCAGTGCAGAGACTGAATGTCTTAAATAATTGTTCAAATAAATGATCAGCCTGTATTTAAAAACATGGTGCCTTCTTATTACTCAGCCATGCAATTCATAAAATGCAGTGGCAGCAGCCAGTCTAGGGAGGCTCACAAGCGGGGAGAAAAACAAACAAAAGTAGCAACAAACAGAAACTGCTTGCATAGACCAAACCGAGGCATTGCAACCAAGTATTTTTTTTCAAGAATTAATCTTCAATAATAGTGGACACAAGGCAAGGAGACTGAATGGGGTGGCATTGTCTACAAAAATGGCAAAATTCCTCGAACAATGATGAAGCGTGTTTGATGTCTCTTACAGATGACAGTATGAGAGAGATATATTGTGGGTCTTTTCTATTCTAGAAGTAAAAGAAAATGAAGGAAATTGAAACCCCAGCATCTACATGTAAATTTGGAAACATTAGCGATTCTCCATTAACTGACAGGATGGGCTGTGGGATGTCTGACCTTACATGACTGGAGAGACTGCTGAGAGAGAGTTTTTACTCTGGAAAATGCATCTGAGTAGTAGGGACAGCAAAACTGTCTGGAGAAAAGCTTCAAACAATGCCAGTCATTGTTTCAGAGCAAATACGGTCAAATGAAAGGTCAGAGACAAAGTAACAGGCAGAAGCAGAATGACCAAGAGGGTGGGTGTCCACTTCATGTCTAAGCATTGCAAAGGCAGAAAGTATCCAGACAGAGGGAAGCCATGGGAGGGAATGGACCATGGCAGCCTGGACAAAGGAAGAAGTATATATCACAGATCAGCATGAAAATCTTCCTGGGGAAAAAGAGGGATGGTGTCAGTGTATAATGGAGTGCTTGCTACTGTGTGATGAAATGAATGGCAAGTTTGACTCGTGGAAGATACTAGAAATAAGCAGCATTTTACATGGAAACACAGCAATATTTGTTAAGAGAAATTTAATTGTTAATGGACTACTGAAAAAGTTTCTGAGAAAACAGGTAAAATTGAAAATAGAAAAATCTAGAAAAACTAGTTTTGTTGAGTTTTTTCCTTTTCTTCTAAAGAATAATGGAGTAATGAAAGATAATTCACAGAATCTGTATTGGCAAGAAATGAAATATATCTATTCATTTCCTTTTGACACAAAGAGGTTCATATGGTCTAATTCGCAGTCTTAATGATCATTAAGAGTTTGTTGAATTAGGACTAACAATGCTAAACCAAAACCTTCTTCTTCCAGAAAACTAGGAAAGAAATGGAAGAATGAGTTTGAAAAGGTAGCTATATCTAGGAGGAGGAACTTTTATTTTAGTGCAGAAGATTAGAAAATTAGTTAAAAGCAAGTAAGATATCTGTTCACAGTATTTTATGTCTTTCCTTAGACAGAAATATATTTAGAGGAGCATCTGAAGCATCACCTGCTATATTTTGTATTTGTTAAATTGAAAAAGTAACCCATTTTTACCATCTAGTAGAAAGTGCAAAAAGAGAGAAAGAACAAAGAATGATGAGAGTATTTACTGATTAAACTGGTTCAGTTTAAACCTAAAAATGTCAGTAGTTTGTGTTAATTAAATCCTTGAAAGTAATTTGTTTTTAAAGACAATATTAATTAGAGAACCCTCTTGAGAGAAGACATTGAGAGTTGTATCTCAAACAACTGAGGTTTTCATTGTACAGCTGACTCTCAGATCTCACTGACACAACGAACCCAAAGCAAAACATTCTCAAAACAGCTTTACTCCACAGATCTTATTAAAAACAAGGACACAATTTGTCAGATTACTTGTACACAACTGGAGTGGGAAAATGGGAAAGGTGAAGAAAGCAAGAGACACATATTTTCACTGTGCCCATCAACATGTTTTTCTAGGACTCTACCATCACAGATATAAGGCCAGGATTATTCATCTGCTGCAGACAACCTGCTACCATAGTCTTCTCTCTACGTGACTTGTATTTACAGCTCCTTCATCTGCTTTCCTTTTTCACTTACCCTATTTTAGCTAACCTTTTGTCAGTAGTTGTAACCTGTAGCTTTTTCAAATATTTCCACTAAAGGACGATAATACCTGCTGCCTCATAATTTTCCTACTGTGCTGGTTTTAGTTGGGATAGAGTTAATTTTCTTCATAGTATCTCCTCTGGGTCTATGTTTTGGTTTTGTGCTGAAAACAGTGTCAATAATTCAGGGATGTTTACTGCTGAGCAGCTCTTACACAGACTTAAGGACTTTTCTGCTCCTTACACCATCCCACCAGTGAGCAGTCTGGGGGTGCACAAGAAACTGGGAGGGGACACAGCTGGGACAGCTGGCCCCAACTGACCAAAGGGATATTCCAGACCATATGATGTCATGTTCACCATATAAAGCTGGGGGAAAAGGGAAAGGGGGACATTCATATAGATAGCATTTGGCTTCCCAAGTCACTGTTACACATGATGGAGCCCAGCTTTCCTGGGGATGGCTGAACAGCTGCCACCAATGGGAAGTGGTGAATGAATTCCTTGTTTTGTTTTGCTTGTGCATGTGGCTTTTGCTATACCTATCAAAGTGTCTGTTTCTCAAGTCATGAGCTTTCTCAGTTTTACTCTTCCAATTCCTTCCCCAACCTGGGGGAAATGAGCAAGTGGCTATGTGGGACTTAGTTGCTGGCTGGGGTTAAACCACAGCACCAACACAGGCATTTTTGGCTACTGGTAGTGATATCTTAGGCTTTTTGTATTAGTAGACGCAATTATGCAACTGTGACCTTTGTGTGTTTACTTACACATGGCCTTTATAGCAGACATCTTGAGCTGAGTAGATGATATATGTGAGAGAGTGTGCGATGTCTGTCTTTCATGAGTAGTTTACAAACCTCTTGAGTATTTTGGTTTGCCTACTACTGAGAGGATATATTTACTACAAAAACTTTTGGAAATTGCTTTTGGATCAATTTTTGATCTTATTTTTCTATAAAATTCCATGTGAATACAACACAACAATTCTTATTTAGTTACGCTTCCATGATTTTTTTTTTTTTTCCTGAAAGTTTGCAACTGGTTTTGGAAAGGATGTGCTGTTATTTCTCCTTTTTATTTTTAAATTTTCTAGGACATATGAAGCGGTGCCCTATAATACTTTTCATGCTTACCATCAACAGAGTCTTTCTTGTCATCCTCAATATATTTCTTGTTCTTGTGATGATACATTTATTTTCACCTTTGCTGTCTCCTGTACAACTGACATTTAGTCCATCACAGAAATCACCATTCATCCTTAACTCAGTGTTTCCAATGAAAATAACTTAAAATGAGGTCACTCAGATTCAATTTGGATGCAAAGTCTTCAGTGCCCAAGCATACTTCCATTTATGTAGATTCAGATGGTAATTTTTTTTTCACATCAGTGGTCCAACACATGTTAGAAATTCAACATATCTAAGCTGGGATGAAATCATTCTTGATCCTCTACATTTCGGGAAAGGCATTCATTTAAATAATTTTTGAATTAGCAATGGAAGGTACCTTAATGTGAAGCAAAATATAAACTCCTGCTCCTCCTGAAAGCATATCATTAGATCTAAGATATTTAGACTTTTTCCTATTAAGGATAATCTGAATTTTTAGCTTAACCAACTTTTTAAATCTTCAAGGTTTCTTTCAGTGGAATGGAGCTGCCTCCATGCTTTCAGAGTAATGGAGTTACAAGTTTCCAAGAGTATTCTGAGAATTTACATTTAAACTTTCTCACTTACCATCTATAAAATAGGCATATTATTACATTATTATAGTAAGCAAAGCTACAAAAACTTTATGAGATTCCCAGATATAGTATATATTGGGATTCAATACATACATAGGAGTGAAACTCCTTTAGAGTCTTTATATAGGCTTCAGCTGACTTGAGCAAGGATTACACCTGTGAACATATTTTGTCTCCAATGAATGGACTTTGAGTTTGTTCCCCCTACAAAAGCCCTAAACTTGTATACTGCCACTAATCCACAATTTGCTAAGCAAGTAATGCATACTATCTACCACTCATTTGTACAGAATGCTTACACTTTTCAGGCTACTTCCTTTACACATTGAAAGACCTTTGATTGGAACAGAGAACAAGTACTAGCAATTTTTAAAGGGTTGACAATGAAACTTCACTGGTAGGGGAAGAAAAAAAAAAGATAGACAAGACCTGAGCTGGAGATACAGAGAGCTCCGATGTTATGTTGATTTTTTTTTTTTCTATAAATCTCAGAAATTATGCAATGCTTATTTCCATGTGAGATCAGTTTTAATCAAGACATTACAGAACCTTCAAAATAAGGGTCTATAATGATTTGACTGGAAGACCTTTAACATGGCAAAGCAGATGGGTTTCACCATAATATATTTTGCTTAGGTGGAAGGTAAACCGGTTACAAATGGTATCCAGCAGCCCCTTTAATTTACATATTTATTTACTGCATTTTCATTTTCCTGGTGTTCCATAGGTCTAATTTCACACATGCTTCCATCAGCTTTGTGCTCTGCTTATAATTTGAAATTCCAGTAATCTGCTTTTCTACTTCTTTCCTTGGGTACCAATAAAAACCCTATCTGTGTTAAAAAATTAATATTGATGTGCAGATTGAGTATAAATATGTACCTAGACCAGCTTCAAACAAGTCCTGGTGATTTCATTAAATCTTTTTAATAGCCACTGTCAGTGGGAACTCCGTGTTCTCAGAGAAAATGACTTGCTGTATTTCTTCCAAATCGTTATTTGATTTTTAAAGCAAAACAGCCCCAAGCTAAAATAGTAGACAATTAGTTTGCCCACAGTCAAATTAAGATTTGTCAGCTAAGATCCTTTGTGGGACATGCAATAAATGTAGCGTGGTTTACTTTAAAATGTGAAATTCCACTTTGTTAGTTTCACCGATTGTCCTATTACAAAAGGCTTGTGCATTAGCTGGATTGGTTATTGTTTTAACAGTTTTATCTCAGAGTGGGAAAAGGATTATACTGGCCAAAGGATTTTATTTTTTTGTTTTTAGATTATTAGTAATTCTAACTGAATTGTGAATACAGCAGTCAAATATTACAAAAACAGTAGCTGGGCCAGCATAAAATGTAACCTGGAAAATTCTTATGATTTATTCAGGGTGTTTCCCATGATCTGTACATTTGATTGGGACATAAATTCAGATTGCTTCCTCTCCATTTCAAACTGGGAAATATATTTAATAGATTCCAGTAGAGAAGTGAATAAGCAATATGTCAGGATGCAGGTCTTAAAGTTTTCCTCATTTTCAGGATAAAACAAACACACAAATGCATTATTTGCCTTGTTACAAATGGGGAAGCTCTCAGATAGGAATGTATACATAAGTTGTCATGAGATGAAGTAAGGTGTAGATTTACAAGTACATCAGATGCTCTGCAAGCAGCAGTTATCTGAAAGCACACTTTTATCCTGCAATAAGCCTGCATGGCTTGCCCCTCAGAGAAAGTGAGAGGTTGCTCAGGGTCATTGTCATGGAGTAAATTTCCCACTTTCTTCATGATAGCTTGTTTGGGTTGTTACATACCAATTTACCAATTAAAACCAGTAAGCATAGTTTGGGGTTTTTTTTTTTACTTCTTTCTATTAATTTTATTTCAGGTAACTCCATTCACTTCAATAAAGCTACTTTGGTGAATATATACCTTTTTTTAACTGGCTTAATGCCATGCATATGTTTAGGTATTGTGAAATCTTGTGCTGAACGGGCTTCTAAAAGTAAGAATCATTTCACTTAATTTTATTTATTTACAAGTTAGACATCCTGTTTAAACCAGTCACCAAGGAACCTTACTCATCAGTAGACAAATGACTTCCCATAACAGGATAGCAAAAGTCCTTCTACCTCAGTATCTTAGCTTTACCAGTTTTACAACAGATGAGTATAAATAGAGGGAACTTGTAACAACATTTACCCAAAATATTCTCTCAACTTTCCAACACTTTATTGGTCAGTGGCTGATGTCTGTGTATTTATACCCCGCATGAGGTTTTCTTCCAGGAATACATCCAGTATATTCTTGACCCAACATCAACTTTTAACATCCTAAATGTCACATGGGATAGAGCTCCTGTGCATAACCACCTCTTATGTGAAGAATCAAATCTCCATTTCATAGAGGTCAAAGACTGGTTAAGGCATCTCTTTTCCTGGACTGTTATGTTTAGCTATTTCATTAGTGGAAGCCACTCCATACTTCCATGCAATATCTGCAGTGTCCTTCTCTGAAATTTCCCCTGTTCTCTCATATCTATTTTGAGATGGGAAGAAAAACTATAAACAAGAGACAGATGAACAGAGGATTCATACAGTGAATAACTGAACCATCTCTCTGTCAAGACATTATCTCAGTTATTGTGTTTTTAAAGCATATGATACAATCAGGTTCTGATCTACCTTCTGACAACACATTCTATTGTAATATAAGTAATAATAAGAAAATGTAGCAAGGTTCTGATGATACACACCTCAAAAAGGGTGCTCTGATAATGAAATCAGATTTGTAAGCATCTATGAAAATACATACATTGTGAAAGGTGCATGCAATTTAATTAACATATATTACATGTGGTTAAGTCATGTTTATGAACACTACTTTTATCAGTTTCAGAGGATTATTTTAAAGTGATATTTGCTACTGAAGGGATTATTTTTTGGTTTATATTTCTAAGTATGTAAGTGGCAGATGACTCTGTCTCAGGACTGCAAACAAGTTTTGCAGTCACCTCTTGCTTACAGGACCTAGTTATTCCTGAGGGCCCTCTGTGGCAATGTAATACAAACCACAGCTGTCAATACCTCATTGATAATGCATAGAGTCCAAGGGGAATCATGAAGGTTTCAGAGCTTGAAGAGCACAATGAATTTGCATTGTGTATGTGCTTGACTCCACCTGAGTTCTCGTAGACTTGTGTCTGCAAGATTTGTTTGTTCATTGGGGCGACAATAAAAAGCATAGAGCTGACACACAAAACCCACCAGTTAATTCACAAGTGTTCAACAGTCCTCAAGTTAAAGCAAAATTCTTAATCTCTTCAGAAATACTAGCATTATTGAGCTATGAAAGTCTGAAGCATAATGAGAAATATGGCAGCTATAATAAAAGAGTAAATGGCACATCAGAAAGGAGGAAGATGGAACCATTGAAACCGTGATACATTTCTGGACAAGAATGCTTGCATTATTTTTGAGGGCTGCTTAAGAAGAACTTTTAAATTGTATTTGCTGCATGTTAGCTAGGAAAAATATGTCACTTTTGAAACACTGAAGAATACATTACTGAAACAGAAAAAATTTCATTTAGATGCAATTTACAATCACAGAAATTTTGAAGTGTCACTCTTTATGTTCTGACAAACAGTCACAACTATGGGGACTATTCAAGAATGTAGCACAAACACAAGTATACAGATATCTCTCTCCACAGCAGGCAGTTTTTCTTAGGTTTGTTTCTGAAGTAACCTACTAAGCACAGTTTGTAATTTGTGTGCCATTATTCAGCAGTTGTTGAAAAGTTGCAAGCGTTTATTCCAGTAGAACAAATGTATTTATTATGCAGTTGCCAGTGTTTTATTGTCTAGTGATGTTGGAAAAAACTTGTCACTTAGCCATGGGAGCAACTTCATTGCCTCAGAAAAAAAAAAAAAAAAAAAAAGTATATTTTATATTCAATATCATAATGTGTTTCACATTTTATCACTTCATTATACATCAGGGATCATTCTGCTCCAGGTTACCACATCTGTTTCTCATGTTGGCTGTCCTTACTCAGCAAGCTGAATTCATCTGCAAGATAATGTTATTTCCACACTGAGCTTTTCAAGGAACTTGATGGAACACATCATGATGCTTTTATACATGATAAAGTGAGATATTTGAGAAAGGAGGGAGAGCTAAAATGTTCCTCTGGATGGGAATACACACTGATGTGTTCCTGTTCAAACAACAACATCCATTTACAATAATTTTTTTTTTCATGGATTTCCAAGTCCTTATGTGAAACACCAATCTTTAAAGATGCTTTTGCTCACCTGAATTGTGATAATTCTACAGTCACAGAAGAACATGCCCAAGTTTTATGAGGTTCACGAGTTCTTGTGAAACAAGATTCTTAATAAGCAATTTCTTAGTAAGCAGAAGAAAATTATTTTCCCAATGTGGCTCCTCTCACTCTCCAAAACAATAATTTGAAATCTTCTAAGATTCCACTAAGAATCTGAATTCAAATGTGCAGAATTATTTTATCTATTTAATGGATTTTTGTTCATTTTGGAAGTTGGAAATAATTATTTTCCACATTAAGTAGGAAGCTAGTGTTGATATTCCAGTGTTAATAATCCATGACCAAAAAAAATCTCAAAAATTAGGAATAACCAATTTGCAAGAAAGTGTAGAACATCTAGAGAGAGTTGTCATTTTTAAGAGTGAGCTGAATAAAGAAGGAACTGCACAAAGATTACTTTGCCAATGTACATAAATTAGGAAATGCAATGTATGTTTTGATCTTCTTATTTATTTCAGAATTGCCTAATAACTTCAAGAACTCATTAAACAATATGCTTTCAATACCTTCCTGCTAATCCAAAATATCATTTTTCCTATGAAATCTTTGTATTTGGAAAAAAACCCCAACACCATAAGCCTTCCAAGCTATGTTTAAAATGAAAGAAACTATAAAAATAAAAAATAATTCTAAGCTGGAGAAAAATACTATCTAGGAATATAAAATAACTAAGTTTAATGAAAACCAAAATAAAAACTTGTATTCTCTCTGTCTCTATGCATACAGTTTGTCCATCAGGAAAATAATTTACAGTCCATTTACTGGAGACTCCTTCCCAGACAGATACCATCGTAGATGCCTAATTTAGCATATAATGGTTTTCTGCAATTCACAGAGTTCTGGTGGGGTCCAAATGTTACTGAACTGGAATCTGGGACAATTCATTGCAATAATGAATGTAATGTTAAAGGAAACATGTCCATGCATTCCTGATTTGGCAGTTCATACTTTTGATTAATTTATCACATTTTAAGATCAGTTCTTTAATAGCACTAAAAAAGTAAGAAATTCAAAAGTTTACTGAAGGGTGCTGACAGTTTCATAGAGAACAAGTGTGATGTTTTATACGGACATAGATGTCTTACATGAAATACCTTCCACTAAAAGGAAATTTAAATTAAGAGTGAATTTTATTTAGAAGCGATTATCTTCTTATTATAGCCAGCATATCAGCCACAAATTCAGCACTGTGCCCCCTTTCAGTTATGTGACTTAGTATGATTTAGTGAATTCAGTCAATCAGGAAATAAACATTGTTTCATATAACAGAGGTGGAAATTTATTACAGTTTTTAGTTCAGCAACAAAGATTGTCAAATCTATTTGTCACATCCAGAATGTAAATCACATGCTGCAAGTCACGAAGATTAGTCCAAACTGACATCTGGTAGATAGTTTTTTCTTAGTATGTAGACATTTTCCTGTTTATCTATTTATCTTCCTACAGCACCCCAATCTTCTTTAAACATCTTGAAGGAAAAGGTATTTTCTGACATTTTCTGACATTTTTTTCCCAAGCGTAGTAGAAATCCATTTTTGTTCATAACCCCTTCAGGGGGACCTTTGTAGATGCTCTTAAGAAGTGAGCTGTAAAGTCAAAGAAATAACTTGCTTACCTAGGCTTCCAGCATGACATACATGCATGAGGAAAGCACTCAATCCATGAACAATGAAAGTTGATGGAGATGACACATCTCCTCTAATCCTAAAGAAGGGCTGAACAGGAAGGCTGTCCAGGCAAGGTAAAATTGTAATTTTAAGACACCACACTAAACAGTCCGTTAGGTTTGCAGGGCAAAGTTTTGGTAGTAAGGGGACTGCAGGGATTGCTTCTGTGAGAAGCTGCTAGAATCTGAGTTACCTCAACCCATGAACTTTTCATTATATTTCATCTCCCCTGTACAGCTGAGAAGGGGAGTGATAGAGTGGCTTTGATGGGTACCTGGTGTCAAGCCAGGATCAACCTCCCACAAACAGCAAAAAGGTAAGTATGACTGGTAGCTTTTGTATCTTACCAAGTCTAATAAAACACACCTACCATCTCCACATATATATAAAACATATGAATTATATATGTGTTTTTAAATATTTTATTTTAGCATATGCACCTTCAAGTAAATGTAAAGGTTCAAATTCACAGATAATTATCTTAGAGAAGTCCCATCCTGAAGGATGTTCCACAAACTTCTAACAAGAGATGGGAAGGCTAAATTTTAAATGAACAAGACAGACTGTGTTAAAGAAGACACAGTGACTTCCCTCTTATCTTTCAGTATAGCAGGAGGGATTCTAAGAATAAGACCCAGGTCATCTGGAAGGATCTGCTGGTATTCAATAGCTCTAAATATATTTACCTCAGAACTCAATATCTTCCTTCCCCATTTTACTTCTGCTATGGCATTCATTGTTTAATACAGTAGAGAAGATTAAGAGCTTTTCTAGTGTTACCAGGGTAGCTTTTTTTCTGGATTGGTTTGGTTTATGCTTACAATGATGCTTACAATACAAGAAAGAAACCAAATAGCCTGAAAACAAGAGTCTTAGATAATATTTGTACAGGAAATGTAAGGTGACAGACCAAAACAACAAGTTTTGCTATCTAATATCCTTCTATTTATCTAGTCTTTAATAGAACATACAAAGGCATTATTATAACCCAAATGAAAACCTCTTGGAGTCACCATGAGCCCTCAGTAATGAGTAAAGTATTATTGCTTTATTGAAGATATCAGACAGAGTCAAAATTTAATATGAAAACTAAAAGTGAAAATCAGTCTTTTTTTTTCTATCTCTAAACAACAAAGTAGAGGAAAACCCTTCTAGCTGGACATCTCAGTACTTCTAGCTCTCCATTCAGCCAAATCAGTAGATAAGTCTGTCTGCAGGCAGTAGTAAAATACATTTAGAAACTGTCTCATAAATACAAAATTATCTAACTGGCATAAGGGCCTACTTTATGTATTTGCTTAAAACTTCTTCCTTAGACCTTTGCTTTTACTTGAAATCACAAAAGATAAGACACACAGTCCTCAGATGAGTATCAAGATCTCTTCAATTTCTTATTTTCATATATATTTTTCATTAAATTTAGTCTGAAATTGTGATTTTTATTTCTTGTTTTTTAATTTGAAAAAGCAAGTAATTCTTTCTGAGTTTCATAATTGGATTATTTTAGCTATGTCATCTGAGAGATTTTATTTTCCAGAGAGTAAGTGTTTAATTCACCCATAGCACAATTTAATTTCTTATAAATCCTTGAGGATCTGGTGCTTTTATGAATCTTACCTAAAGAAGATACATCTATCAGTATGGCATCACTAACTAGACTATGATATTTTCAAAAAATTATTAGCGGTCAGGGAAATCAAATGCTGTCTCACTACCTTTTTGAGGGCATCCCATCATCTATTAGGAGTATCATTAAGTTTATTAAATAGCTTCTCCAAACTTTTGACGTGAAGAATGTCCTTCATTAAGTGTTAGAGTGTCCTTCATCAGAGGAAGCACAGTCTTGCAGATTATATGATAAAAATTGCATGTGATCTGACTATCTTGAATAATCAAAATTTTCCTCTGTTTAAAGACATGACTTTTTTATAACTAAGAAATATTCTATTCATAGGCTAACATTAGGGGTTTGATTCTGTGGTATTACAATGGAGTCACGTTAGCATAAAAAAACCCCATACAGAAATGGTGTTTCTACTTGCAGGAATTACAGTGTATGGTAATCAAAATGTTCCTATTAAGGAACATTGCATGAAATTTCAGTAAAGCCAAGTTTTGTTCAGCAATGTTTCATATTGAGGAAACAGCTACAGCTTCTAATGAGGTTTGTACAAAAGTCACTTCTTAAACTCTGGGAAAAAAATCTGTTTCTGAATTATTACCTAGTAAATGTGATGTTTGTCCAATGTTTTCTTAACCTAAAATGTATAATCATTTGGAGGGTTCTTAGTCATCATGTCAGAATGCTTTATAGTCTCTCAAAATTATTTGCTCTGCATCATACAGGAAAGTCCCATTCAGACAGCAGGGACTTAAACAGTTTCCAAATTCAAGACAAGTACTTGTGTTATTGAACTAGCAACTTGACCCTCAAAATCGGGTTTCTTCAGGGACATCTGTCTCAGTAACTTTAGCAACTGGTAATGCAGTTGTCTACTTTTGAGACAGTCAGTCTGGGATGTTCCAGGAGGGGAGGTGAATTAAAATGCTGTTTTAAAAAACATGGTTCTTTTGAGCAATTTTACATATTTCTGTTTGGGTAAGTGAAAATACATCTTCAAGTGCTCATTTTTTCTCCACTGATTGTGAAGCCATTCTACCAATTTCTGTTCTTACAAGTTGAATAAACATCTAACAACAGATGCCTACATTTTCCCATAGAAATTACAGGAGGTTCATCAACCTTTTTTGATTCTCATACAGTGTTTGTTTGGTAGTAGGTTTAAAATACCATTTTCATAAATTCATATCTCACATTCTCACTTGCAGACTTGTAATTTGCAGAAGTGTGTTAGAAAAGTCTCAGCAGACAATTGCAGGCAAAGAATTGATGGACATCCCTATTCAAATTCAAAAAGCAGTATTTATTGCTACATCAGACACTCATTGTAGAATTTTACATTTCCAATAATGTCACAGGAAGAACAAAAAGAACAACAGGAAGCTAAATCCAAATTCCTTGCATATCTTAATGTAGTTACCTAATTAACCTGGATATTTAAGTCATTTTCCATGTAAATATGGATATTAATTAAGTAGGTGCAACAGAAGTAATGCATGAAGCAGAGGTAAACCTAAGCCTTAATTGTTTGGTTCTTTCAAAAAAACCAGAATATTTTTCAAAAATAGTATAAAATTATGAGGTCATTATTAGGTGGGCCCTGGGTATTCTCACAGATATCAAGTAGTCATAACAATAGATTATTTTTTCCATAATTAAATGGTCTTTTCATGTCACCCAGAATATACCTCATCTTTTAGATGAATTTGTTGTTACTGACTTGGATTTTTGCATGCTGAAGTTTTTGTTTTAATCTTACTTCTCTCTGGAAAACAAAATATCCTATTCTACTATCAGTTAGCTAGAACTGGCTTTGAAATCATTGCACAAAAATAAAAAGCCAGGCTATTGAAAAGAAGCATCTTAAATGGAAAAATTCTGCAAAGAAGGATCTCTGTTAATAGAAATAAGCACTGCAAGTGATTAAAAGCTGAAAACATCTGGGAAAAAGCAAATTAACCTAGCTTCTGGAGTGAACTGATGTGATCTTTAGAGTTTAGCAATATGATTTCCCCCTTCTCATTCCCTAATGAAACACAGCAGCAGGATACTATAGCCTGCTTTATTTTTCACATCTTTTGTTCTGAGGTACAGTTGCTTCCTTCTGGGTTTATACTGGAGATATATAAGGTCTGATCCAGAAAATAAAACATTGTTCTTATAAACACCCTTGACATGGTTAGGACTAGCACCCAAAAGAAAACAATTCATTTTCTTCAATCATTATGTTGATTAAAAATAAAACATAATGAGAATTACATTAACTCAGTGGAAATATTTTCATTGCCTACTCAGCTATAATATTACCATCAAATAATTTCATCAAGAGAAGAATTCTAGCAACATCATCTTCTCAAAGTTGTATAGCAAATTCTGATCTGAAAACAAGGAGAAAAAGGGGTGGAACTTCTTAGCCTGGAGGTAGAGATTATTTATATTATTGCCCTTATTATTGCTGTCAGTTAAGCTTGAGCAATTCACAATGTAGTACAAGATCAGACCAAAAGGTCATGTAACCCCCCAGATCTTACT
This sequence comes from Ceryle rudis, assembly GCA_033439905.1. Lineage (NCBI taxonomy): Eukaryota > Metazoa > Chordata > Aves > Coraciiformes > Cerylidae > Ceryle > Ceryle rudis. Next base: position 45,378 of record JAAGNO010024863.1, read on the forward strand.
AATCTATATTTGCAAAGAGAGAAAAATAAAAAATTCAAGAAGATAAAAGTTCTAAAACTAATCAAGGTTTTATGTCCAGTAAAGTATACTTAGAAATAAGTTTATATTTTATTTTTCTCAGCCTACTAATATGGAAAATATATAAAAGGACCTGGAAGTCCTGGAGGGCAGAAGGTTAATCATAATCCTGTCCTGTGCCCTGGAAGTGATGATGGCCAACAGCATACAGGGCTGTAGCAGCAGGAACAGAGCCAGGAGATTTGAGTCAAGTCATCATCCCCCTTTACTCAGCACTTCGTAGACCACAGTGAGATACTGCATCCAGCTTTGAGACTGCAGTACTAAAAAGATGATTAAAACCAACAAGACTGTGGGGGGTGGGACTGGAGCACTTGTGAGGATAGGGATTTGGTATTGAGCCAGTAAGCACCTGACAGTGGCACCCCCAGTACCTGTGTGAGGGATATGAAGGAGAGAGATTCAGGCTCTTCACCATGGTATATAGAGGGAGGATGTGAAAGAATAAGCATAAGTTGAATTGAGAGAAGTTCAGGCTGGATAAAAGAAAAATCTTTTCACTCTGAGGGAAATTAGGTTGCCCAGAGAAGTTGTGTGACCTCCATCATTGGAGATTTTCGACACCAGTCTGCATAAAACCCTGAGATATGTGGTCTGGCTTTACCTCTGATCCTGCTTGGAAAAAGAGATTGGACTACAGACCTCCTAAGATCCATCCCCATTTGAATTTTCCTTTGATCTTATGACTCTAGAAGAAGAAAGGAGGAAAAAAAATTGACATTAAGTTCTGAATTTGAGGTGTAAGTAAAGAGAATTTCTCCCTCACTTTGGTCATTAATAAGTATTTGGAAATAGGTTGTAGTTTACACTCACTCTGAGTAACAATATTGCAGAAACAGCCTTGAAAATGTTGAAGTGTAGTTAGCCATCAAAATGAGGAACAAGAATGAAAATTTTTAAATATTGAGTTCTAGAAAAGTCTTTATAATTGGCATAATCTTTATACTACTGGGTTCTAGAACAGTCTTTATAATGGGCATAATCTTTATAACAGTGCTTTAGCAGTTACCTGTAAGCATGGTAGGTTATGATTTGTGAATTTTTCTGTAGTATGTCCTGACTATAATGTGCAACGTTTGTCTTCTAGGATAGGATCATATTGCCAAATGTAAATGTCTATCAATGACATAATCATCTTGGGCTGCTTCTACAGTCATTCATGAGAAACTGGCACCTTCAGCTTACAAGTCTTCATATCCCATGTCCCCAGACTTTCACACTCTAAAACTGCTAGTTATCTCTACTGACTATAAAAGGAGTTCCTCTGAATTTAGGAGACAGAAGTCTTCTTTGTGGTCCCCTCTCCAACTCCATCTACACATGGTAACATGACATAGGTAACACCTTATGCAGAAAAAAGAGTTTGAAATGTATTTTAATGAGAAGACAGAATGGACGATGCTCACAGGCACAAGGAATGTCCAAATACACCCATGGACCAGCAACCTTCCCCTTTTATCCCCTTTTCTGTTTTCTCATGCTTGGTCCTTTCCAATCACCTTGATCCCTCCATTTTGCCACCTTTGGTTCATTTCTCAAGCATCCCATAGTAAATTGTGTAATCCTGAAATGCTTTTCCCAACACCACACAACGTGTCTCACTTGCATAAATAGTCATCCCCCCAAGTCTGTAAGGTTCTCTCCCACTGACCTACAGTGCTGGGTGTCACCCCAGCCCATGGGGCTGTGTCCTCTGGGACAGCCAGGACCATGTCTCTGAAGTTGTTAGGGGGAGTCCCTACCTGCCTTTGTGCCTCTGTTCTCCTTCATGCATGTGGACATGAGCCTTTTATAAATACATATTTGCAAGGATGCGAGCAAGAAGCACGCAATTTATCATCCAAATTTTGCAGACCTTTCCAAAACACTACTAAAATCTAAGGGCTGAAACACATGTTAATACAAATCAGAGCAGCTCTCCTCTGGCCTTTAATGATTTCAGTGTTAATGATTTAATGATTTCACTTTAAGTGTGTCTTTTCTTCAGCTTTACCACCCTATGAAACTTTCATTTTATATTCCATTTTTTAGGCATTAGACATGGCTACATGGCAATCTTGTCAATATATATAAAACTATATGAAAGCTATTTCTTCTTAAAAACTTGTTAAAAACTTTCTGGAATACTGCATAGCAGAACAATTACATGAATATAATATTAGATAAGTTATGTTGGCATGTGGCATCCATAAAGTCGTCACAAGCTTTTAATTATTTTTCCCCAACACTCCACAGTAAAGAATACTCTTTTGTTTCAGATTCCCATGAGGCCATAAAAAAAAAAAAAAAAAAAAAAGAAAAAGAAAAAAAGAAGAGAGAGAAAAAGACATGCTTTATTTTTATGAAAAGGCAATAAAATGTGTCTGGGAAGCTTTAAACATTTATTTTTTGTCAGTTTTGCTGTACTTTTTTTTTTTTATTTATTTACAACCAGTTCAATACATCACTTCTGAAGATTACATTTCTTTTTTCCCCACCAAACAAAACTAAAAAACTCTAAACACCTATATCATAAATTAATTTTTCTCTTTATCTTGAGCTCCATTTGAAACTTTGTTTTCTGTCAGTTGCATCTCCCTCATTACCAACGATTTTGTGGTATCACTTTACAGCTGACTTTGTTCTGACAGGTAAGATCAGAAAAGCCTGAGCCTAAATGCCTAAGTCATAAATTTTAACTGTCCTTCATTTTAAACGTTTCCTGAAGACTATTCTCCATTTGGTGATCTGTAGATGCTAGGTTTTTTCCCCACTGTTCTTACATTGTCCTCTAGAAATGCTGACAAAGATTAACTGCATGAGTTCACCCTGTGTCAGCCTTTCATACTCCAAGTTGAAATGTTTCTATTGTCATTAACAAGAAAGATTCAACATATGTAGATGCATATTCTACACACTATTATGCTTCCAGTAGCCAAATAATTTCTTTTCTCATGCTGTCAGCTTTTTCAAGGCCACTAGGAAGCGCCAGTCTTTGCTTGTAAGACCCAATTCACTGCGTGTGACATAGAGGCTGTAGGAAATCCAGTTACTGCTTGTCAGTAGGTAACTATTGACCTCTAAACACTGCATGGAGCAGGAAGAAGGGATCCCCAAAGGCAAAGAGTGTTCATGGTTTCTGAGGATCTCTCAGTCATATTTTGTAAAACATGGGTGTTGGTGAGCATTCTGGGGGAATTCCCATTTTTCCAGTTGGTAGATTACTTACATGCTACAGGTGACACACAACTCTAAAGAAACACCCCAATGAGACAGGATTTCAGACTTTATAATCACATGAATGGCATCTTCTTCTCAGATTTATCTAGGATCCTGGTCTAAAGCACATGCTAAGATATGCATTGAGAGCAAGAGGATAGGCAAAAAAAGCCAGTCTGAGCCTCACCTGCCCAAACCAAGCAAACTGTATGAACAAAGTGTGGGGTTACCACAGTGAACCTATGCAGAAGATGGATCTATGGCAAAAGTGCTTCTGACTGAGTATTCTCGTGGCAGGAACCTACTCTGCTGTGGATCAATTCTTGCTATCATTATCCTTCTGGGAGGAAACAGGTTAGTTGAGGGTTAGAGCTCTATGGAGCTTCCTTAACTCACTGACATACGTCACTTGTGGTGGGAAGTACAGTCTACTGCATTCTTGATTCTGCTGTGGGATTAACTTCTATTAGGACAATATTAATTTAAATACAGGGCAAAATAAATGCAACAGTCACAAATTACTCTTAAAGGTGATAAGGCAGGGAAAGGACAGAGACCAAGACATGTACAGGAATGATGGGGCTAATGGGGATATTTGAGAGAGGGATGTTTAGACAAATGATTCAGGGGAAAAAATAGGAGCAAGAATTGTAAAGGTTGTCAGTATGGAAAGCAAGCATTAAGGGACATGTGAGAGGATCAGAGATGGGGCACAAGGACATGAACAGGAGTCCTTAACATGGTAAAAAAATGAATAGAAGGGAGAGACAAGGGTAGGTAAGTAAAGATGGTTGAAGCCATAGCTTAGATATAGTAACACTTATCTGCCTTTGTGAAATATTTTTTGCAGACTAGGGAAATGGAGTCTGTGAAATGCAGAAATAGACTCCCAGCTGACTAGTAGGAGTAATGTTAGTATGAATATTATAACTATTTGTGGTGTGGTAGCAGGCAAGAGCATCACTGAGAATCAGTGACTATCTGATGCTATGAATAATGCAGATAAAGTAACAGGCACTGCTGCCTTAGATAGCTCCTGGCTGGCCTAGATACAGCAGACACCAAGAAAACATAAAAAGTAAAGCTAGGAGAATTGAGCAGGTAAGCAGCAGTTACAGCTACTTACAGGTCCAGTGACTCAGAAGCAAGTTCCGCTCACTCTAGAAATCTTTGAGAAAGAGGTATATAAATAGACACTGTGTTTTCTTATCCCTATTACTTTTCAAAGAGTATCCTACTGGACTAGCTCCCCATTTCCTACTCTTCTCAGATCTACAGATCACGTGCAAATTAATGGCAACATTTCTATTTAATCTATTAATAATTTCTGATCTGTAACTGAAAAGAGCAAGAACTTTTGACAACTCTCGCAAGCCAGCTGACTTCCCAAACAAGTTCTGACCTGCCATCTCCACCTGTTCAAGTTCTCATGGTATTACAAGCTACATGAAATTAATCTCCTACAATAGGAAGGGGGGGGGAGGGGAATGTTCCTCCTACTCCTGCAGGAACTGAAATGAGTGACATTTTAGCCATTTTCAGCCCCATACAAAATCTCCTAGGTTTGCACATATCTGAAGTTGGAAAATACTTATTTGCATAAATCAAATTCATATAGAAAAAGTATAAAATATTAACAAGGTTCATAGCACTCTACTTTTAATGTAAGAAGGAGGTAAGGAGGAGGTATTTGTTTTGTTTTCATGTGTTTGGGTTTTTTTCACAAAATGCAATATTTGAAATCATAGAGGAAAAAAAAATATCCTCTTTGGACACCACAAATAAAATTCCTCTACTCACCCACAAGTTATTAGCCATTAAAAGACATAAACTAAAATCTGAATACTACTTTGCAAGTGATACTGCTTCTGTTGTCACCTATAGTACCATTTAAACCAACTAATTCTTACCACCATTTCTCTTATTGCCTCTGAACAAATGATCCCCATGCCCAAATTTACAACCAATCACATTAACCTTAGACCTTATCTTACCTTAGAGAACCTTCTTCATTTCCTCTATAAAGCAGAGAAACCTTCCAAGGACACTTGGGCTTATAATGTCACTTCCATTGTATAGTTAGCTGTATAGTAACTATTTTTACTAGGGAGAATTAGAAGCCTTTTTTGACTTTTTGCAATGATTTGGTATCTTGCAAAGCTCATGGAGATCAATGGCTTTTCATTAGAAAAGTGCATTAAGGCAGATTCTCAGCTGATGTAAAGTGACAGTTTGAATGTTAGGGTTTACCACTTGTAGAGCTGGTCAAGTAGGCTTCATTTCTGTCAAAAAAACTGAAAAAAAAAAAAAAAAAAAAAAAAAAAAGGTGGTCAGCTCTAAATATCCAAAATTTTGCAGATTTTTTTTACCCCAGAAACTGGGACAACCAAATACCCGGTTTACGTATTGAGAAACAAAAGTCCGTATTTTTCTGAGACCCAAAGCACTGCTTTCAGGTGAGTTCCTTTGGTATCCCACAGTGAGCTATCTTTATACAGAACTTATACAGGTCTAATTTCCTTATCTGTAATTAAAGCAGGCTGGTAGCTTTTGAGGATATGTTGTGATATAACTAGACTTCTCAGTTAGGGCTGAAGCCATGTGACAGAAAGAGTTCAGTGATGAATGAAAAGGTATATATTTTATGTGGACTATTGTGACACAGTTACCTTGCAAAGTAACAGATTAGAACCTTGTCCAGAGAGTGATGCAGAAGATTAATTTTTCCTGATGATAATTTATATAAGAAAATCTGGTGCAAGACAAGATGTGGGTAGTTCTTTGAAATAAAAGGCTAGATATAAACAGGTTTGTACTAAAAAAAATAATAAAAAATACAAGCTTTCATTCATCCCTGAATAATCAGACCTAAGAGTAGGTGTCTAAATTATTATCAATGCATGTCCCATACTCCTTCTAGAGACAAGGGGAAGATACAAGCTCCTCCAGAACTGATTCAATTCACTGTTCTTCACAGCTCTGGATAAGTCTCAGCTAGGATCACTGATACAATGTTTTCATGTTTGGAGAGTCTTCCTGTACTCTTGCTGAAAGAAAATGAAAACCAGATGGTGGTAAAGGATCACATTCCCTCACCTAAGTAGAGACCATGCAGTGTACTCCTGGCAGATTTTATTATTGCTCTAGAAATCTGGCATTTCACTCCATCTGATATATCTTCTAAATAGGTGCCTAGGACTGGAAAATCCTCCTGTTTCCCTATTCCTATATCATCTTATCTTGATTTAGATGGCTCAGTTAAATATACAGTGCAGTAAGTGTTGGATATCCAAGAGGCAGAAAGCATGAGATGTGTTCTTCATTAAACCAAGTACAAATCTAAGTATGTTTCCAAAGGCAGGATTTCAGTGCTATCAAAAAATCACAGTGTTTAGAAACTTAAACTTGAAACTACAGGGGCACTTAATATTCTCCTTTGTGAGGTTGCATCTAGATAGGATAGTGTTTCCTAATTGCCTTCCTAAGCCCAAGAGGTAGGTGTTACAAGAATATAACCTAAGGCACACTGTCAACACCAAAGAGGCCAAACAGAGTATCACAGTAAAATGTAGGCAGTGGTATTTGTTCGTATACATTCACTCCTTCTAATTTAAGTTTAGCTACAGGGAATGTTGACACCTTTCAGAAGTTCATGTAATCATAACATGCCTTACATTTCTGAGCATATTTTGGAAATATGCACTGAAATATGAAGATGCCATGTCCTATATAAAAGAATTATCATCATATTGATCCAGTGAAAGCTCTACAGTCAATTACTGATGTCTTTCATGAAAGCAAATTCCTATGGAAGTCAAGGGAAATTCTGCCAGAAGGACTAAATAAAAAACTTAGGTTCCAACCCTGCTGCTCATAACTTGTTGTTTATGCACTGTTTTTACCAAATTATGCACTTCCTGGATTCTTTGATTCAATAACACATGCCATCTTATTCCAGTTATTTTAAGAAGTGATCTGTGTAATGTTTGCATGATGAACCTTAATTGGAAAAAACCACTGGCTGTCTGCCAAGAATTTGAAGAGTGAGGCACTCATTTTTAGAAGTGCTTGACAGCAACTAAATTTTTTTTAAGTATCCCTGAAGGGCCAGTATACTCTGGCTTATAGACTGGAAAGGAGTGAAGTGGACCTAAAGCAAAAGGTTTCACTCTCATCAGAATATGCTCTACATGTGAAAATTATCCAAAGACCTCAAGGTGATTAAGGACATCTCTAAGAATTGTCTCCTGACATATTATACATCTGCTGTTTTAATCAGATCTTTGGCTTCTCAGAGGGGTTCAGTTCAGCAGAAATAAATTGAATCTACAACAAAATACATCCATCTACTTGAAAGTAGTTTTGAACTAGTTCTCAGTTTCCATCAGCCCACATTTATAAAGTCATCAAAAGTCACATGTTGCATATTTTCACTTTTGTATGATACAACCTGGTTGGGTTGGCTAGGGCCTAAGAATCCAGAAGTCCCCTGTAATTCCTCCTTGCTGGAGAATAGGGTATCTCATTGGTTTTCTTTTCATCTCTTTGGAAGAATTTTTCTTGCTAGGAAAATTATTCTGTAGCTTCCTACTTCTAAATAACTTGTTCTCTCCTCTGAAGGACCTAGTACTGTATGTAGTATTGGCTACTGTTGGAGAAAGGTTGCTAGATTTGGCCATGAGTCTGATCCAGTCTGTCAGTTTCTGTGATTCTACCAAGGAAAAATCTGGAACTCGGGTTTATCTCATATCAGGCTGCCATTTTTTGCTGAAGATCAGTATTACAAGAGCACTTTCCTCACTATGGTCATCAAGGATATTTCACTCTGTGACATGCCACTTCACTTTTCTGTCAATTTGCTCTTTTGTTTCAGGGGTGGTGGTTTTGTTTTGTTTTTTGTTGTTTCTGTTTGGTTGGTTGGTCTGGTTTGTTTTTTGGGTTTTTTTTTTAAGTTAGAGCTGAGGAAAGTTTATTATTCATAGGATGTGGGGTTTTTTTAAAAAAACTCAAATGTTATATTAAGACCTCATGTCCCTCTCCTGAA